>JAAEAF010001372.1:0-108912 GCA_011037195.1 Triatoma infestans | reverse complement strand
CTAACTCACTGCACTTTGTATAGTTACGTATTTTCAAATTATATATTTGTAATATGTTGCGGTAATCTGTGGACTGGGTAGATAAAAGTTCCGGGTCATGTCCCATTATACTATAAAGTGTAGTTCTATTATGAGGGTCTATTATAAATATCGTAATATTAATAATTAATAGCCACCACCGAACTTAAATAGCTATGTTAAGATATTTGTATCAAGGCTGAATTTTAACTACATTAAAAGAAGGCCTCATTTATACTTGTATTTATATATCTTAAAGGCATTGACTTTTCAGTTATGAAAAAGCAATTTGCAACAAACAAGATGGACGTTTTACTTTCTCTTATTTTACTGTAAAAGGTCAGCATAACTTAAAATGTGGAAAATCTCAAATTGTAGTAACTTGATTGATTGATGAATGTATTTTCGCCCCGATTTTTCATACTTTCATAATTTTTTTTGTTCTAATTTGCTACAGTTACCAACACCTCACACACACACACACACACACACACACATACATGTAGCTATTTTTCCTGGAAAATAGATTTTAAGTGACGTCCTGGTTAGTGGTGGTGGGGGATTGTGATAATAAGGGAGAGGGTTTAGTACACTGCGACCAAAAGAGGTCTATGGTGCAACCCCACTGGTGCCAAGGGGTATAACCACTCACCTACAGCTCGCGCATTATCCCGTTCAGATAATGATCTCTAAGAAAAATCTCAGGATCATGGAAGATTATAAGGAGGGTATATCTTCCTCCAAATGCGGGGTAGCTACCCACGATCTGAATCTTCTCTGGATGATAGCAATCCGTTAGGAGCAGTATTTTGGAGTTTACTTCATTTCCCCAAAGAATCTGCAGATTTTATCGATGTTCTAGGGCCAGCTTCTTCAGGTGCCCCCGTCCCCCGAGTCTGCAGTGTCAGGAGTGAGGATACTCGTAAGCATGTGAAGTCTGATTTTTACCTCGGACTTATGCACGCTTCAGAGCTTTTCTGGTTATAACTGCCCAGGCAGGTCTTAACTTGCTTCAGTTCTAAGAGCGTTGCTTCCCCCTCATTTCTGAGTTCTCGAAGAGACTGGTCGCTTATTGCACAGAAGGTACGGCCTCAAAACGATAGATTCAGCACCTTTCTTTGCCAAGGTGTCGGCTATCTCATTTCCTTCCACGCCAACATGCCATAGGGTACAAAATACGACAAAAACTCCATTGTTCCTTCCCTATTAATCTCTAGTAACCTCTCAGTTGGAAATTGTGAATATATTAAGGTTTATTGTAATTCAAATCATTTCCGTTGCTTTAACTGAAATGAATCCGAATTCATATGTGTACATAATACACCACCGGTTCTACAACACACAAGGGCCAGGGCTTGCCAGACAGCAATTTTTATAAGGGGGGCTGTGCTAAGCGTTTAGTTCTGTCCTTCGCTACCTACGTTCTCTACAACTGCAGCTTCCCACTTTTTCTCACACCTCTGAATCAACAACATCGGCTTTGCCTTCACGGGAATCCGGGTGAATTCCTGCACCAAAAGCCAGAGCTCCCAGCCATTAGACTAGCGGGGCAGGATCCGGTGAGCGGAGTACTTTCTATTTGGCCCAAGGCCCTCTTATTTCTTTTCTATTTTGGTTCCTCTTTAAATTTTATGTAAAATAAAAAGTTATTTAAAATTTAAATGCTGTTATAACTGTTTATAAAAAAGTCGTTAAGGACCGGCAACTTAACGGCATTTATTGGAGCCTTTCTATTTTTTTTTGTAGTTTACGTTTTGGCTCACAGAATAATATTGAATGTAACCCTATAGGATACATATATACTGGCTCAAGGAACCTTAAATTATGCATTTATTTTCTCTGAAAACTCAATTTCAAAAATCTATCACACGAATGCAATATATCTTCTTACAACACCTCTAAAAGGTTTCTAAAGATATACTGTTGTCACAAAATCTGCCCAAAGATTTAAAAGAATGACGTAAGAAACAAAACCAACATTTTAGGGTGTTGATGATGAAAGCCGATGAAAGTTTGAAATGTTAGAATAATTAAAGTGTGAAACCAATTTTAACATTTATTATAATAATCACTGAAGAAATTCTGCCTAATTTTTTTTTTTTTTTTGAACGTTTAACTACCGGTTGTCTTAAACTTTCTCATTACAAATTTTATATAATTGTAATTTAAACATAGGGCAAAATGAAAGCACTGATCTTTCAAAACACTGTTCTTTAATTAAATAAAATGAAATAACTATTTAAATGAAATATATTACTTTCTCTTACACCTAGTTGGAATCGTGTCAAATTTTCAATATCAAGTTTTTACCGGAAATACACGTTCTGAGGTCGTCTGAGTCTTGGGAAAATTGATTTTCTGGGATTCCTGGAGGAACAATAGCATTAAGCTATTAAATACATACAACCAAAGTTCAGTTCAGTACAGTGGATGGTCCTACCACCGATATAATATTTATATATATTAGAAGGTTGCTGGAATTCTAAATTTTGAATAAAATCGGCATACCGAAGTGCTGTTTAACAGAATAAGTTTTTGAGATTTTTTTGGAATTTTCTTGAAAATGACAATTTCTACTAAACTTGGAATGCTAATCGCACAGATATAAACCCATCATTTTTATTTAAAACATCAACCATTTTTTTTTTTTAAGATAATTCTGCGGAATTTGTTGCGGCGTCAAATTTCAAATTTTATTTGGGCTGGTGCCATGTTGTTAGTGCGCTCTTGTGGCTAGAATGTAATAACTTTTCTACCTGCCTGGGTTGAACCCCCCTCCCACACACCACCATCGCTTTATTTATATTAGGACGAATGAATAAAATTTGAACTTAAAAAAAAAAAACGGACATTTTCTGATTCATTGATTAACACATGTGATTTCGAAATAAGAAATTTTCGGTAAAAATTTTGAAAATTTGGCACAATCGGAATACTTCCTCTTAACAGAAAGTAAAAAATCTGGTGTGAAACATTCACACGATTATAATTATTATCATGGACAAATATTCTTCTAAAACAGAATTATTACTAAATGTTTACAGTGTCTTCAATTTTATATCAATTGGAGAATCTAAACATAATAAAAATAAGTTTTTTGAAAAAAAAGTATCCAACAGATTTCTGTATTTATAGTTAGCATAATAAATTTAATGAAATCCATCGGTAGGTATTATTATGGAGAAAATCGTTTAAAACTGAAAAAAAAAAAATCTTAAATAAAATAACGTACTTCCGGTTAACCAATTTTCTTCATACTCGGCATTTTGTCAATTGATGTTTAATTCTAATTAATATTATTTAAATGATAGAATTGAATAATAAACTACAATAGCACTTCAGAGGAAAGCATAACCTCATCATCACCCTCCAGAAGCCCCTTAACTGAATTTTCCCAGGAAAATGAATTTGAAAAAACTTGAAGCTTTTCATATATGTAGTTGATATGCTAAATTTACAGAAAATTGGAACTATTTTGGAGAAAATCATAAAAACCTGAGAAATTGGGCTAAATTCATCTGATAGGGGAGAGGTAAAAAATTAAATTAGGGTAATAAAAGTAAGGGTGGCTATTATTTGAAAGGGTTTGCTAGTAGCTGCCCCCTATGACAGCGGTCGCCAAACGGGCGGTCCGCGAAGGAATTGTTAACGAACGAGGATTTCTTTGGTAGCGTCAGTCAAATTTTCCGTTTTCCCACTGATGTGAAGTTATCAGATACTAAAACGTTATCGGCCTTTTCCGAATGCTACGTTTAAGAGAAAAGCCTGTGGTTGCTCCGACAAACTCAGTGGAGATGGGTTAGGTTCAGGTAAAAGCTCGCTCCTCAACTAGTTTATTTTCAAAACACAGACAAAAAACCTGAACAAAACACAAACAAGTAAAATTATACAAATTCAGCAATTATTATTATTCGAAAGGAAAGCTTAATCGAACTGACGTCCGACGACACCCTCAAAATTAAATTTTATTTTAGGCATATCAAGAGCTCACTTTTGATATACTGCCAAAAAAGAGTATCCAATTTTAGGTCAAAAGGCTATTAAAATATTATTGCCATTCAAAACAACATATTTGTGCGAAAAAAACATTCTCGACTGTTGCGGCAATTAAAACTAAGTACCGTTGTAGATTTGAACTGCAAGCTAGCCTTCGTATTGCTGTTAGTACAATGGACCCTAGATTCGAAGAATTTTTATCTAAGAAGCAGCAACATGTTTCACACTGATTGAATATTGATTATTATTCCTTTTATTGTAATTATTAAATAAACTTTAAATAATCATTATCATCATTTGACCTTTTTTTCTCATTTTTGGTTGCCATGAAATAACAATTTCATTGAAAATATACAGTTCAAGAAATATACATACTATACATATAATACATACTATATAAAACTTCCCACCCTGAAAAACTCTTTAATTAGTAAAATTTTTAAAAATCGCTGGAACACGTCAATTTTGTTTTGGAGGGTAACATTTAATAACCCACTCTAATCAGTTGGGGAACTTTCCCCTGCTCCAAAAAATTGGGTCCTGATCCGCGAGATTAATTATTTTCTGCTTGGTGGTGCGTGAGGATCAAAAGATTGGCGACCGTTGCCTTATGAGGTGAGTTTAATCCGAAGAATCTATTCAGTAAAGTAGTATTTTCAGTTGAAGAATTTTGACAAATAACTTCCTGTCAGTTCCCAACCGTGATACCCAAACGTTTCTAGTGTAATCTTTATTGAAATAACTTGTACAAATCAAAATATTGTCCTCTTGTCCTAATATTATTTTTACACGGTCGGTACCTAATGGTCTAAAATATTAATCAATGTCATGTAAATTAGAAATTTATTATCGAGAAAACGATAACGTAATCAAATTTACTTGGAAAAGAAAATATAGAAAGTCTAGGTAGTTGATGACCTGAATTAGTTTTGCAAATTACCCAGATCTATTTCAACTAATGTATAGTAACGCCTACGTAAAAGAGTGAAAAAAAACACATTACAAACCTGTGGAGCCGCCAGCAGTTTAATGGAATGCAAAACGTAGGAAGTATGAAAGGAGCGGATATGAAATTTATAAATATATATATATGTTCATAACACAAGGTGGTAAATAATGTATAAAGTTTATGATGGATAAGGCCGATTATAGATTTAATAAAATCAGTTGTTATAAACATAGGAATTTTTTAAATATAATTACAATATTCTTTCGTAAAAATGCTTAGATCTCGTGTTTTTAATATTTTTTTTATTTGATTTTAAAAAAGGCGTTAACTTTATTAGATATGGGAGAAATTATTATTGTTCATAAAGATATATGGTAAAATATGGACTTTTAAAGATATGATAAAACATGGCACAAAAATGGCAGATTAAAAAAACAAATCTGGTGTGAAACAACTCACACGACTTTATTTATTTATTTTTGTTTCGTTTTTCTCATTTTTTTTTTAGTAGTATAAAGCATTGCGACTAAAAGAACCACCCCACCCCATTGGTGCCAGGATGAAACCACTCATCTGCAGCACCTCCTTCCTGATTAAGATCTCTGAGAAATCTCAGAATCTGGGAAGGTTATAGAGGAGGTTATATCTTCCTCCAACGCCTGATAAGCTGAAATAACAAATCTTCTTTGGATGGTAGCATTGCAGTTCGTTAGGAGGTGAATTGATATCTTTACACAGAATCTGCAGAATCAGAATCTCGTGTACTACCCTTTCTTCAGGTGTCCTCTGAGTCTACAATGTCCTGTGAGGAAAACTGTCAGCATTCGTAGCCTACTTTTATTTTTACTCAGACTGACTCATGCTTCAGATCTTTTCTGGTCACAACCATCCTTCAGTGCTTGGGAGAGTTTTCCAAAATAGTACTCTCTTCACTTCCTATTCACTTTCTCAACAAAGAAAGAAAATCAGATTTCATTAAATGTGATTTACTAGCTGTACATGCAGAGAACTATTACTCTTGTTTGGAAATTTGGGGGGGGGGAGTTCAGTTAAGGGAGTTATTGAGAGGGATTGACTAATTCCTCAAAATTAGTCGATACAACTTGAAGACAACTAAAAAATCGGGGGAAGGGATTAGCTAAGTGGTTAGCGCGTTGGACTCCCACGCGGAGATCCCGGGTTCGAGTCCAGTGCTACCCTTAGATTTTTTCTACCTAGAAGCCTCTACTGGTCTTCCTCAGCTCACTGTTCGGTGATGGACAGTGTTGTCTGTAGCGAGAGAACAGTGCACTGAGAATGCTCCGGGCGTGAATGACCACAGATGTTGAGGCGCCTTAAATTTAAAAAAAAAAAAAAAAAAATCTAATATTATTATAAGTTTGTAGAATGTCACTCAGTTATAGAATGTTACTCAGTTATGAATCGTAGGAACTATTATAAATTGAGCAGTGAGATGCGGGGTTCGAAGTGAGAACCTTCCAGTTACAAGTTCATGCTCATAACCACTACACCAGATCCTCCCCTTTTTTTATTTAAAAGAGAATAAATTAAACGTATACTAAGCTATGGTTCTGAGATCACGAAATAGATGGACACAAAGAAGTGGCAGGAAGAGCGTAGTCGGTTCAAAAGCTAGCACAGTAGAGATCATTTAAAAATCAACGCAATTTCCCCTCCATTCCTCTTAACCTGTTCGTTATATTTTCACAGATATTATGCGCCACATTCTACATTCAGACATCAGTAATCTTCTGCCGCAAGAATTACATGTTCCGGAGAAAAACAATTTTACGCACAAATATAACTGTGTAAAAAGTTTTATAGACTGTAACAAATCAATAATAATAAATCGATAAGAATCACTGACAAGATCCACAGTGAAGTATAATTCGATATTAATGGCAAACGGTAGGATACTTCTTATTTCTCTATCCCATCATTACTTTATATAGAGATAAATCGATAATCAAATCTTTAACGTCCCATGAATTGAAACTGTAATGTTCCCTCTTCTTACTTTTTTATTTAAGTGTGAGAAAGGCATTGAAATCTAGTACATGAGACGTCATCATGAGGATACTACATATATATATACACACATAAAATTCTATTTCCGTGGGGGCAATTCTATTTTATTTAATAGGTTTTTTATTCGCGTTTGATTTACCTCATACATATGTTTATCAGTTATTTGTATCTTAACTGTTGTAATTTGTTCATTAATCATTAATTATTTATGACTTCATCTTTGGAAGTTTTATTACTTTCTCTTACTTACGCAGACGACACCTTTCTTCTTCTTTCAAGATATCACAAACTTTCTGAAACTATCCAGGATTTACAAAAATCATTAGATAAAATAACAGACTGGTTTCACAACTGGAAAGCAGACATAAACTTACAAAAAAGATACTAGCATCAATTTTTACCCACTATTGGACGCATCCAGCCAAAACTTTAAAAATTAACAACACTTACTTACAGTAGAAGAAAATGGATGAAACCTTAAAATACCTTAGTTATAAATCACCACAAGATTAATCTTGACTCCACACATAACACAAACATTAAGACATGCCTATCAAACTATTAGGCATCTCTGTCCCTTAATTAACTAACTGATGCTTTTAAAACCGCTTTGCTTCAGACTTCTTTATTATATACTTAGATCTTTGGAGATATATGCCTATCCCATACGAATGGGGACTAGTAAGACTGCATGAAAAGTCCTGCGTATCGCCTTCGGGAGCACGTGGTTTATGCGGAATCAGCAACTACTCTAGAAATCTTTACAATCCAAGACTTCATAGACAGGAGAGCATATAGATTTTTAGTCACTCGACAAAGTACAGAATCTGGAAGAGATGACCGGCGTGGACAGAGAACTAACCCCCGCACAAAAAAAATTTTTCGAAAAAATATTTCAAATAGAAGTAATAGGTATTAATGTGTGTAGAAAGTATACACAGTTTAAAGAAAATCGTTGAAAAACTAGTAAAGTTGCACTTGAGGTTGACGGTTTTTGCCCGAAACTTTTGTGTCTGAGGTGGTGTAGTAATTAAACGGAACACGGGAGCTTGAGCTTCCTGCTATTTATCGTTTCTGAGATATTTTGCTAACACCAACACACACACACACACACAAACACACGTACATACATACATACATACATATCTACAGACTAATTGGTTTTTTTCGCACTCAGGTGATACTCAAAATATGTATTTCCGGTAAAAATCAATTAGAAAAGTTTTGACACTACCTCTTACTAGGAGTAAGAGGAAGTACAAAAATATATATAAAAAGTATGTAGGCATGATATTGCTAAACGAAGTGATTAGTTTTGATAAAACTTGATTTCGAGGAGGTATTTGAACTTTAAAAAAAAAAAAAAAAAAAAAATAGAGAACTTCATAACTTTGTTTACCATCTGTGCGATAATATATAACCAGTCATACGTTTATTACTTAATTGCCTATAATTAATTCTATACTAAAGTAAAAAAAAAAAAAAAATATTAAAAAAGAAAGCCAAAGGATATTGATTAATTGATTCTTAAAACTCTTTTGGATCAATTATAAAATTGTTTTCGTCTTTTTTTTTTTTTTTAATCTTTATTTATCCCGCTTCTTTAATAGATTTATTAATTAATTAATAATAATATTAAGGGATATTAAAATAATAATAATAATAATATTAATAATGAGTTTTTACAGTCAATTAAAATTAGATTACCCTTCACCCAGAAAACAGATAATTATAACATATATAAATTTATGTGGAACGAATCAATAAGTAAGTTAATTGTACCTTAATTTTTATTTCCTTAAATGACTTTAGTTGGAGAGGTATTTAAAATATGTTGCAATTAAAATTGTTTGAGTTCATTGAACGCAGACGTTTTAATTTATTATATTTCTTAAAAAAAATTATTATCACTCGAATATAGGTTTCACATTGGAAAAAATATGGCAAATATACCTATTGTAAAGAATTTTCAGGTTCATTACATACGAACTTTAAAATTATTTATGTAACAATAAAACTATAAACCAGTAATTACTTGTATAATTGAAAACTAATTTTTTACGAGTTACATTTATTTTTATTACATATTGTTTCATATGTAATTATTTTAATTGGTTTATGTGTAATTTTTAAAATAAAATTGTAATAAAATAAAGCCATTTACATTTTTTACTTTCTCTTACTTCCTGATATAGAGGAAGTGCTGCGAAAGTATCAAATTTTGGAAATTGAGTTTTCACCGGAAATACATGTTTTGAGTACGAAAAAAGTATTTAGCGAATGGTCTGTTTACTGTGTGTGTGTGTGCGTGTGTGTGTATATACGAAAAATTTGAAGAAGCTTAAACTTGGTATGCCATTTAGTTTTAGAAAGTTTCGTGTAAATACTGTCAGTGGAGAGTGCGATTTTATTGAGTGTTTTTTCCTTGAGTTTTTCGCGATTTTGTCGGAAACAGTTCCCAGCAATTTTCTTTGAACTTAATTTTTTTTTTTAGGTTCTTTTAGAGGATAGTACACTGCAATCTGAAAGATCTATTGTGCCTCCCCCCCACCTGGAGCCTTCTCAATGCACTATCAGCCTCCGCAGAGCAGACATCACTTTCCGTCACCGGACAGTGGAGCTGTAGAGGCTCCTAAGAAGAGAAAATCTAAAAGTAGCACTGCTGGATTCGAACCAGGATCTCCGTGTGGGTGTCCTGCGTGCTACCACTTAGCTAAGTCCTTCCCTTAAACTTCACAGACTATCACTTTTATTTGATATATTTTTCTGGGAAAATTGCTTTTTTGAGTTTCGAGGGGGGGGGGGATATTGCATTAAGTTTTCCTCTAAAGTACTATTTTAATATAAAGGATGGTTATTCCATCAACTGCATAATATTAAGTACTGTAGATGCATTGGTAGAATTCCAAATTAGATGAAAATCAATAAGTCGCGAATGCGATTTTACAGAATATATATTTTTGAAGTTTTTGGAATTGTTTTCTAAAGCTGTTACAATGATTATTTTTAAACTTTGATTGTTTATTACTCAGATATAAAAATATCACTTTTATTTAAAACATTTTTTTTTTTTTGGAAAAGCTAATCCAAAAACTATCCTTCTAATTTTTAAAGTCTGCTTCCAATTACTAGAAAATATCACTTTCTGATTTTTCTTTTTTTTTATTCAGATTTCTTTGCCCCTGATTAGTGATTTTATTTGATTTGTAGCATGAGAATAAATGAAAGAATTATAAAAATTACGCAGCTTAAGAAAATTTGGAAACTGAAAGCACATTATATAAATGACTCTTTTTTTAAATTGTGAAATGAATGTTAAATACGAAAGATTGAATATAAAAAAAAATAATAAAGAAAGAAAGAAAATAAAGAAAAGGCAAAAAAAAGACTATAAATTATTTAAGATAGAAGTTTTTTAAAATTTATTAACAATGCGCAAATTCCAATTCTTTTTTGCCTAAAGGTATATAATTATCACACGCCTACAGTTAACTGGCTATTTATTATACGTCCAATGAGCGAAGTTTATATATATATATATCTGGCTCTCTATGTGAGAGTGTGAATGAGTAAAAGAGAGTTTGAAAGGTGAGTGAAGGATATAGAGAAACTAAAATAAATAAATAAATAATTGCCCTAATAAGGCATCCTTTATTATTATTATTATTTATTTGGAATAAATAATTATTACTATTATAAATTCGCAATGTAATGTAATATAATAAAATAAAATCACTGTTAATTAGTATTTATGTACGAGTATATTTATATAAGTGTTTATGTTTACATAAAAACATAAACATAATCTACCATTAGTAGTATTATAGTTGCGTAGATTACGTGTGAAGTTCTAGAAGAGCTCTCTGTCGGTATATGTAGTGGACTAATAAAGTGTAGGGAAGATATGGTGGTGTTACCAGTGTACACACATACCAGATACACATATACATACATTTATACATACATAGGAAGGCAGTCCTAATGCATAGGCTTGTGTGTTTACATTACTTTATACATTTGTACCGCCTCAGTAATTGGATATACCGGACAAGGTTTAAAACTTTACTGTATATGTGATTCGCTTGTCTTTCGGTTAGGGCGCGCTGTAAAAAAAGCTGAAAAAAAACTTGTATTCTATTTAAACAGAAACGTACTTAAAAAAAAAAAAAATCGGAGATAACAAACATACATACTATGCATAAACTGATAACGAGTTTGGTTGGTCAGTTTAATTTAATACACTATACTGACAATGGTGGCACCACTTGGTTTATAACCTACACTCTTCTGCTTCGTTTACATACATGTTTGTGTAAGTGGTACATGTGGTGAACTCGTCTCGCTAATACTCTTTACCAGTCTTCTTTCATCATTAACTGCCCCAATCATTACTATTAGCTAATAGGGAACACTGTTATATACTATTTAAATCCTACAGTCATACCCACACATACACACGCCACTTTCCTATATATATATAATGCATAGAATATATTTAGGTATGTACATTGCCCTAAGTAATGTTTTACTATCAGCAATCCTGTAGTGCTCATTAACTAGAATGACATCACTGGGGGCATTTCAGTTGCGTAGTCAGTTTTTTGCTGCTTGAAGTACTGCTACTCTAACAACTAAATAATATTCCCACGTAAATATTGACAAATATACTACAACTAATACTCACAAATATTCTAACAGGCGCTGTCAGAAAAAAACTTCTGCTGAAGGATTTGCTGACAGAACTCAACTGTTTCTATTACCGTACTTCTGTTATGGCAAACTTAACAAGTTTTCGACAGTGGTTATCCATTGGAAAATTAATCTTTGTGTAGTATTTTATGACCATTACTAAGTTATGTGTGGAATGCTGCTCACACGGTTTCATTAATTTTTTTAATATAAATAATAGATAAGTTTGGCCGTTGTTAATGAAATTAGGAAAATGATTGGCCTGGAGGCCAAACAAAAAACTTTTCAACCATGAAATAGTTCACCTCCCAGATTTTTCGGACATCTTTGGTGTCATACTTCCGGGAACTACTTAAGAAAAAACAAACAAAATTATAATAAAGTACTGAGAAGTAACTAACAGATAAAATGTAAGCAAAAGGTGGTGTCACAGAGTAGAATAATGAAAAAGATCTGATGCATCTGATTGTCGGCTGATCGACCAGCCTGGTTGTTTCTCGTAAAGCTAGTTTCGGGAGAAAGTATTGAGATCGTATCAAATTTTCAATATCGAGTTTTCACCGGAAATACACGCTTAAAGGTCCCCTGAGTCCGAGAAAGTGGTTTCTAGAAAATGGTCCGTTTCTCTGTGTAAGTATGTGTGTGTATGTGTGTGTGTATGTATGTGTGTATGTATGTATGTATCTGAATAGTATAGCTTACAAACGAAAAATCACGGAAACTTCAAACTTCGCATTCCATTTAGGTATCACAATGAGTTGTGGTGGTATCACAGGAGTTGTGGTGGTTGGTTCCACAGAGCTAGAAAGTATCAGAGATATTTTCCGTGATAGCCTGCTTCTTTTTGTGGTCATCGACTGGTTTCGGGCGTTCGCCCATTATCAGGATGTTTTTGTTAAACACTGTTGTAACATAACCGTGTAATAACGGTCGATGACCACAAAAAGAAGCAGGCCATCACGGAATTTGTCTCTAAAGGATCCACAGGAAGTTATGTGGCATAACTCTTAACAATATTTCTCAACCGGAAGGGCCATTTTACTGAATGTATTTTTCAGGTTTTTGTGATTTTCTCAAAAACGGTTTCAACGATTTATATCACCTATACACAGTAAGGCTAGAAGTTTTTTGGAAACATTTCTGCAGGAAAATTCATTTATGAATTTTCATAAATAGATTTATGGCGGAAGGGTGCGCATATGTTTTTATCTTAAATGCTATGTTAGTTGAGTGGTCTGTGGTAGAGGGGGGAGCGGATGACAGGTTTCCTTCTAAAGAGCTATTATTTTCTTACCCTATATCTCAGCCATTTTTAGATAAATTCCAGGTTTATACTACAACCACTTACTAAGGCAGAGGGTCTGCAGCTTCATTCTATAATGAACAATTAAATATTCATTAAAATACCGGAGGGAGAAATTAATGATTACAATGGTGGGACTATTAAAACTCAGATTACTGTTTAAGAGAAAAAATTAATTACTAATTAAATAACGGATTTCAGAAGAGTAGAATTCTTTTTCTTTTTGCTAAGTGATCTATTTTATAATGTCAGTGTCTTCAGACATATTCTTATATGGTACCGCCGCGCTCTCTAACGGCCGGCTTAAAGTAATGATACACTAATGTTCTGGTTAGGAGAGTTCAACAACTATTTAGTGTTAGGATCTGAGAAGGCGTTGATTATGCCGCAAGGCTATGAGCGTAAAACTAGGTCTCCCTATGCCTTTCTTAACCAACTACATAATATATTCCTGTCTCATTAGAATTAACGTTTCCAGAGTATAAGTTTTATCATTTGTTAACTATAAAGATAATTACCCCTTGAGGGTGTTATAAGATGAATTATTGAACGCCACACTATTTAAAAAAAAACAATCGAATGATATTTACATGATCTGAAAGTTAGGCGAACATTATGTTTGAATTGCTATTAACCGCTAGCCATTAACAATGCATGACAGCTCAACATATGTAATGTCTGGGGTACAACAGGTGCCAACTACGGCCTTGCGTTCTTTTAAATTTCCCCCTACTCCACATTTACATTCAAGGCGTAGCCAAAGCAGTGGCAGTAAGATTACCAAACGGACAAGATCCCATTTAACCCAGGACATAGTGGAATATATCAGAAATTATGCAAAGAACAGAGGGTGATACAACCCAGGACCCGCCCTCCAATCTAATGGCTCGCAAATAAAGCTTCGACAAGCCTTTCAGAGTTCTAATACCGTGATTGGAAATGTGATGGATGCCAGAAATATAAAAATATATTTAATTTGAAATAATCAAAAATATCAAGAAAAATGTAACATTCCCTTGCAAAAGGACTATTCAGGTAGAAGACCACTATTGTCTTTTAGAGTTCATGAACTTGATAGCATTGTCTGCACTTTCTTCTCACAAGGGAAGATTTGAACGAACAATTAGAAGATATTACTTCAAGACAGTCTGAGCTAGAAATTCAAGCAGGACACTTCAGGACTGTGCCAGATATAAGTTAAAACATAAGAGTTTATTCCCACTAATTTCAGTATACTTATAAGCATATTATTATGATATTGTAAAGATTAAATTCTTTTAAAGAATAATATAATTATTTTAAAAACAGTGGTGCTCTCTTGATTATTACTAATACTTCTCCCTTAAACATATATACTCACAAGCCCCTTTTCTAAACCACTCACGCCACAAGCTACTACTACTACAAACTACAACATCACAACACACCAAATACATTTCAGAAATATGGATCGCCAATATTGAGCTACTTCCATGTCGAGTATGAAACATCTCAGGAGGCCTAGTCTTTCAAGCAGAGCTGTGGCAGTCTGAGTTTATCTCTGCCACTGAGTTAAAAAAACAAAAGAGGGGTATATACCATTCTTTGTGATATTTTTCTAGTAAACTTGATTTTAGAGATTGCTTGGGCAATCCATTGCGCTAGATTTCCAATATTATTGGGGCTGAATTATATATATAATTCTTTCTGAATCACATTCTTGTGCAGCCAGCTATTTGCTGTTAACCAACATCTACCGCCTGTGACCTCTGCAACTAAATTTTATGAGTAAAATTGCCAAGTTTGAGCAAAAATTATGAGTTTTATAATATGTAATTGAATTACAAAAGTTTGAAAAAGTGCTAAGTGCATTTCAGAACAAATTTTTACTTTCTCTTACTCCCAATAAAACAGGAAGTATTGTAATCATGCCAAATTTTCGATATCGAGTTTTTCACCAGAAATATCTATTTTGAGGTCCTCTGAGTCCAAAAAAGTGGTTTCTAGAAAATGGTGTGTGTGTGTGTGTGTGTGTGTGTGTGTGTGTATGTGAGCAGCATGGCTCAAAAACGAAAAATCGTAGAAAGTTCAAACTTAGGTATCACCATGGGATCCGACAGTAAGTCAACTGTCAAAATTCCTCAACCGGAAATACCGCTTTACTGAATGGTTTTTCACTTTTTTGCGATTTTCTCCAAAAAGGCTCCGACGATTTTCTTCAAACTTAATATATCAAATACATACACAAAAATCTACAACTTTTATTTGAAATATTTCTCTGGAAAAATTCATTTAAGAGCACTTTTGGGAAAGGGTGGGGATAGGTTTTCCTCTGAAGTGTAATTTCAGTTTACTATACAATTCTGTCATCTAAATAATATTAATTAGCATTAAATGTGTTTTTGAAATTCCGAGTTTGAAAAAAATCGGATGACCGGAAAGGCGTCTTTCAATTTTCAGTTTTTTTCTCGAAAACGGCTCCAACGATTTTCTTTAAACTAAGAATGTGAAGTACACATATAAAAAGCTACAACTTTTATTTGAAAAATTTCTCTTGGTAAAGTCATTTAAGGGGCTTTTGGGGGAGCGGTGGGGTTATGTTTTTCTCTTAAGTGCTATCATAGTTGATTATACCATCCAATTAAAGTTAATTAGCAATTAGTAGATGGCCAAAATTCAGAGTTTCTAGAAAATTAGTAACCGGAAGTGCGCCTTTACTTAACAGTTTTTCAGTTTTGGACGAACTTTGACAAATTTCATTAAATTTGGTACACTAACTAAAAAATTTGTCAATTACAATTTTGAAACTGGGGTAAGAGAAAGTTGTGTGAGTGTATCGCACCTGATTTTTTTATTTTACGAAACACTTATTAATAGTTAAAATCATTTTCGGACCCTTGAAAAAATAAAAAATAAAACCAAAACATCTGTGTAACATTCCCAATTAATACATTTTGTTTAGATGTGGTTGGTTCTGCAGAGCTGGAAAGCATCATAGATATTTTCCGTGATAGCCTGCTTCTTTTTGTGGTCATCGACCGTCTTAGGGCGTTCGCCCATCATCAGGATGCTTTTGATCAAAACAGTATCAACTAAATTTGCAAATCTATGTTATCACACTGTTTGACCAAAAACATTCCGATGAGGGCGAAGGCCCGAACCGGTCGGCCTTCATGAAGAATACATAAAGAAGCAGGCTATCACGGAAAATGTCTCTGAGGACAATTTTTTTAACACAATATCTTTAAAATTGCAACATTTATAAAGATTTGGTCATGAAAAAAAATTTGTTGGGATTATATATATATATATATATATCTAGCTGAATGGAATCGTAAAGATTGAACTCGTCCTCCGTCTCCACCAACAAAC
Organism: Triatoma infestans; assembly: GCA_011037195.1. Classification (NCBI taxonomy): domain Eukaryota; kingdom Metazoa; phylum Arthropoda; class Insecta; order Hemiptera; family Reduviidae; genus Triatoma; species Triatoma infestans. The sequence goes on along the minus strand of JAAEAF010001372.1, from coordinate 92,578 downwards.
CTTGTAGTGATAGTTTTCATTTAATATCTTTAAACTAAAACTCGATACTTTTCTTCCAATTTCTAAAACACTCTCGTGTATAATTAGAGTTTTGTTACTATTCTTCTTTTATTTAATGTCTGTTATTTAGTTATTGCACTAATTATAAACTAATATTCCCCTGAAATGTTATTTAATAATATATAAGTATATAAAAATTATAAATTATAGATAATATTTAACTGTTCTGTTGTAGAGAATTATGTCAATCCTTCATTCCTACGCTGATGACACATGTGTTATTGCTCCATATGCCGATCCTGTTTCCGCATCCCGTGCACTACAATCCCATATCATCTCTCTACAAGACTGACTTATCCGGTGGAGAATAAAGGTCAATCCCACTAAAAGCAAATGCATTTCCTTCACCCTCCGCCGCGCTACTCTCCCGCCCATCCTCCTTCATGGGACTATAATACCGACAGTGGACAAAGCCCGATATTTAGGACTTTATCTAGACAAAAGACTTACTTGGAATCCGCATACACGATTAAAAAGACTTGAACTAAACAGACGTTACAAACTTCTCTCGAAACTACTTGACCGATGCTCTAAACTTTCCCTTGAAAATAAAAGTCTTATCTACAACACTATTATAAAGCCCCTCTGGACATACGGATGCGAGGTCTGGGGTTCGACCAAGCATTCCAACTCCTATCGCATTCAAGCTTTTCAATCCAAAACCTCAGAAGAATTACCAATGCCCCGTTCTATGTATCCAACCTAACCCTTCACACTGACCTCAAATCCCTTTTGTCCATCAGTTCATAAAATTACATTACAAGAAATTCCATGACCTCACATCCAACCATTCTAACCCTTTAGTCCAACAACTCTCATCTCTTTCTATTCCACACAACCCTTCCAGGAGACTGAAACGCCACTGGCCGCGCGACCATCTAACTTCTTGTTAGCATTTTTTAGTAATAATTAGGGAGTGCCTCTACTGGGAGGCAGCTCCTAACAAGACATTCACGCCCTTTTATATGACTACCATCATATTCACTTATAATATGTCTGTATAGTTGTGGATTTCTAATAAAATACCAAAAAAAAAAAAAAAAAAAAAAAGAAAATTATGTAAACCAAATAACCAAAAAATCCCTTGATAATGACAGGTAAAACTCTCGAAACGTTTAGAAGTTTTCCATGTATATAAAAAAAATAGAAAACTGTGTTTTTAATGGCTATATTATAGTTCTGTTGGATACAACCACCAATAAACCATTACAATATGTTTTATTACTTTAATAAACCTAATTGACGGGCCCCTAAAACACCACTAAATTTTGTGTGTGTAAAATATGTTTCAAATAAAAGTGATAGGCATTTATGTGTGTCGATAGTATAGTATACGGAGATTAAAGGAAAATTGTTGGAGCCAATTTTTTTTGTTGTTGTTGAGAAAATCGCTAAAATTGAATAAACCAAATATTCAATAAAGGCGCACTTCCGGTTGATGGATTTTGGACGCCGAATCCTCCTTGGTGTTGTCATACTTAAACGGAATACCAATTTTTCATTTTTCAGATATTTTGTATATATATATATCAGTTTTCTTTCTTATTCGTGCGACCTCACAATTATATATATCCGGTGAAAATTCAATTTGGAAAATTTCACACGATCGCGCAGCAATACGTCCTCTCTTACAACTAATAGGATTAAGTAAATAAAAGTTTTTATTGGCAAATGTTTTTACTACAATTAATATCTCTATACTAAAAAGTACATAGTTTTCATCTAGTTTCCAAAACACTCTATTATATAATTAGTGGTTTATTACTTTAATAAAAATGTAATATTATTAAAAAAAAAAATAAAACAAATTTTAATATTTATTTTAATTTATATTTTAACCATAGATTTTTTAATTTTTTAATGACTATTAAATTTTTGAAATAAAAATAATGGTGACGTAAGTTTGTATATATTTTTTTTATATATCATTTCTTCTAGCGCATATAATTGGGTGAGATTTGTTTTTAAGATCATTTATAGCACTATAATTTTATCATATTCCATTTCTGGATAGTAGAGTGTTCACTAATAAAAATTTGCAAATTAAAGTGGTTGAAGAACACCTTTATATAGCCCAAGAGTTATATGTTGGACTTAATAATCATAAAGATATCAATTCCCTCACTTGACTTGCATCTTTATGTATCATTATTTAATAATATATATATGTACACTCTCTCTTCTAGATCACATATGTATTTATTACTTATATTGCCACCAAACGCCACACCCTTATAGTTGTACCACTTTTAAAGTAGCAGTCCCTATTTTATTTATATGACAGACCTAATTTAAGTTGAGACTCTTCTAATAAATTTTATTTTTATTTATCAAACCAAAAGTCTGATCTAAAACACTCACAAGAATCCATCCTGCTGCGATTAATACGATTACGTTATATAAAGTGACAAATTTACTATAAACTTCAACTTTTACACATCTGTCCCAACCTCGTAAATATAGAGGTAACCAGGCAGGTAGTAATCCTCTCTAGATTATATTGTAGTAAAGAAGAGAGTGCCAATAATATTGAATCCACCGCGTATAGCAACTGAAATTTAAAACCACACATTCGGTAAACGAAATGTTCATGTCAGATGCAGATAGCTGCAGCCGCATATAAAAGAAACCCCAATTTTACGCTCCCGGAAATTTTACTTTTTTGAATGATTTTGTTCAGATACACACACACACACACACACACAGGCACACATACCTACATATATATATATATGTATACTCCATTAGCTAAAAACACTTGTTTAGTTATCAGGATTCCTCGAAACATGTATTTCCGGTGGACATTCAGTTTCGAAAATTTGGCATAATCTCAATACTTTCTCTTAGGAGTAAGAGAAAGTAAAAAAAAGAACCACAAAGGGTACGATGTCCATATCCACCTAGATACACATCTATTTTTTTAGTTGGTGTTACTGAAAAGCAAAGCCCAAGCACGTCCATTAATGTGGTTGATATGGAAAGAGGGTCATTTCAAAAGACATTTTTAAATACGAGTAATAATAAATATATAATAAAAACGTCATAAAAAGAAATATATATTTTCAGAAATTACACTTTTATGGCTACCGTTTTAATGAGGCAACTTAACTATTTTCGTTATGATTATTACTATTATTATTTTTGTTCTTGAAAAAAAAAGAAAGGAAAATGAGGAAATTTATATTTATTTATACGATCATAAACATAACGTTGAGTTAAGGTGTTTATGTTTATATCTGATACGTGCTTGATATAAACATTATATTTTTTGATGTTAAATAACAGCTGATATATATTTTTTAAGTCACGATACTTTGTTTTGTTTACCTCAATATTTTTTTTATCATGCACCCTATAAGAACAAAAGTTATACCATTCCATGGACTACAACCATGTGTACAGACAGTCCCTTTCTCATTGGATTCATTAAAATAAATATATACAAAAATAAATTTAAATGCCAGATTGTTAAAAGGATTAAACAAAAGATCGTGGAGAAAATATCAAGATTTAAACAGTATAATAAAAAAAAAACGAGAGAAATAATAGCCCCCCCAAAAAAGAATGAAAATTAATGATGTTAATATTTTAAAAAATAAATAAATAAAAATAAAGGTACACTTCCAGCCTATAACTGGTGCTTAATTATGTCCCTCTCCCCCGCCAAAAAAAGAGAGTAAAAAACAGTAATCTCAGACCTAAATCAGCATGGGAGTTGTACAACGATAGCAATATCCAACTGAGACAGTTTACAAACTAATGAATTTCTTGTATCTTTAAAATGTCTACAGTATTAATTAAAATTTTAGTGTTATCTATCATTTTAAATTATAGAAAAAAGTTACAAATTTTAAGTTGAAATTTCTTTGTTTGTTTTCAATTTACAAACTATCTTATTGCTAAGGAATGTTATAGGTACACGTTCAACAACCAATTTTGATTGAGTAAAAAAAAAAATGAGTACGAAGTTTTCTTATCTAGCCCAGTTGGCTACCCTGCAGTTTTATCCCAATCACTACAGTTGGCAACAGTTGTTGCGCGGCACGCCCAACCTTTCATTAATATTACATATAGGGAGTGCCAAGTTAGGTGATCAAATCCAACAACTTAGATTATAAATAACGGAAATTATCATTTAAAAAATCTTCTGTCAGAACTATTATGCATTTCTTCACCCCCCTTTTTTTCTTTCAGATTTTCCAAATTTTCACAATATATTAAACTTTTTTTTTTAAATTGGGAAATTATTATACATACATATATCACTTTAATTTTGAACATTTTAGTGAGGTTTGAAGAATTTCACAGTCGTTATGCTCCCCCATTTGTTATTTCAATTTATTGTGCGATTACGTCTTCTGTATGTATATAAGGACAATTAAAAGAATGGATTGGGTGATTGGGATTGGTTGGTTCTGTAAATTGGTCTCTATGGGCGCATATGTTCGTGTGTAACAGCATAATACAAAAACTGAAATTACAAAACATTTAACAATTTATATATCTTTAGTTATTAGTAGGTGTTCGACACCAAGATTTTATCTGTGTTGTAAAATTTGGACCTATTTATTTGGATGCTTAATCAGTGGCATATATCCAAATAACCGGTACGTTAGCCATAACAGAAGGTTATCATTAATAATAACCAAATTATCAAGTTAACCGTACCATATTATGTATATTTGATCCTCTGGATGATTAACCGTAAAACCCTTATTGACCAATAAGGGTTGCCTTATTAGCTTTCAAGGTGTAACGACCCTGAAGAGGCTGATTGCAACATGGGCGAAACTTAGCAAAGCACTGTCTCAACCTGAAAACTCGTGTTTTTCATGAAAATGGCCGCGGAAACCTAGAAGATCATGATTAATTGTTTTATTGATATTTATTAATCTAGAAGTACCTTGTGTTTATTTATTTGTAATTGTTATGTCTCATATTTGAATTATAGAATTATAATATCGCAAATCAAACCTAGAAGTTTCAAATCATATTTTGCCTATAGCACGATATAATCGGTCTTCTTTTTTTACTTGGTCACTTGGTAAATATGCCCTCTCACAACCAAGATTTAATATACTTTACTGCATCAAAATCTCCTTCAGTTTTCCCCCTAAAATTTATTTTTATTAAATGACTTGTTGCCTCTAACAATAGAGAATTTCTTTTAATATTAACTATAAATATTCATAGTACATAAAACTCAGCTTGAAGTACAATGACATTTAAAATTCGTTTGGTTTTTAAAAATCCTAATAATATTTGGTGCGCAGGTAGACTTGGACTCTTTGTTGGTTTTCAAAAACCATAATGATCCAGAAAAGTTGTATGGAATGAAAGAATGAATCACATAAATATAATCAACCACTTTGAATCCTTTTGGAAAACGATATTAACTACAACTCCTCATATTACAAGCATATGGAGCTTTTTTATTTTCCCCTAATTTTCGATCAGTAGATAGTGCGCAATCATGAAGCTGGTTTTATGAAAGTAGTGATCAGTATCCTGGCTAGGAAGCGCTAACATTGGAGGCTAGACACATATTTAGAACACTATAAGGGCACTTAGTGCTCTATAACTTGCGCAAGTTGGTTTACAACTGACATTAACTTTACACAACTACACATACAGACGAGAAACTCTAAACAAAATGATAGTAATAATAATAATAATAATAATAATAATTATCCGAGAAGATATGTGGTGACTTCGCGCGAGATTTTGTACATAAGTCTCCATTAAGAGTTTTCTAAAGGAACCGCATAGCTGAACTACGTGCTTATAGTCACAAAAAAAAAACTTACATAATAAACAAAAAAACGTTCATACTATTGTTATGGTTATGCTGCGCAGTCGTTATGATGTTTTACGAAAGTTGCGTTCTTTGTTTGTTTACGTTTGGTGACGTACGTGATTGTTTTCTTTGTTTCTTGTTTTCACTGTTGGTTTATTACAGTGAAATATGATTATTTAATTTTTTGTTTTGTTTTTTTAGTAATTAAATGATAAGTAATCATTGATAAGTTTTTTTAAATTTTGAAATTTTATTTCAGGCCTCTAGCGTGATATAGAAGATGCTCTAACAATATAGAAGATGGGGGGGGGGGGCTGGTAGACACCCCTGGCTGAGGTAGTCCAGAAGACAGCGTTAAAATGCATTGAAGGAGTTCATATAACATTTGAAAGTTAACGCTCAGTGTGTTGTCGACAGTCCAAGTTGGGGGAGTTCACAGAGAGGTAAGTGAGATGTTGCTGTGTCCTTCTCGGAACTCTCACACGCAAATGCCCCCTTTTGTAAAAATGTGTTTTTGAGACAGAGGAAGAAACACTCATCCAACTTAAGACAGATTGCTTGGATTGTGAGAAAATTAGGTTCAAGACCTTTGATCGGAATAGGTTGTCTGTGGAAGAGCTTAGACTATTTCTCTTTAAGTTTATGGTCCGATTTGTTCGGGCTGCGGTGAAAATCTTAGGTGGTTAGATCCGGTTTGTTAGGGTAGCTATATGGTCACCAAGTTGGATTTAGAGTTTTGGATAGCCTAGGGCTTGGTCCCTACACACAAACGAATAATAATAACAATAATAATAATAATGACTCAATCCTTAATCATACTTTAGAACTAAGTGCGAATCAATCGCAACTCTTGCACTTAGCAGGTTCGAGCTAATCATGATTGCGGTACTGAGTTTGATTCTCCTACTGGGTATGATTTTCCATTATGGATCCTAGATTTATAAAATATGAGTGATAATTAATTAAATATAATTTATATCGTAATATTCTCCACAAGAAGCTCTTTATTCATAATAGTTACTTACTTATTCTCTTCCTCTCTCTTCTGTCTTGCAGTGCGGAGGATAAAATAATAATAATATATTAAAGTATAAAGAATTAAATAATTTTTTAAAAATTCATATACTAATAAATCATATTTATTTGTCTAAATTATTTTAAATAAATACATTCATCTTTTATATTTACATAAAGAGATTATATGCAATGTTATAATTAACAGATAATTTTGTAATTAGTAATAGGTGAGGCGTGAAACATTTATATGCTAATATGTTTTTATTTATATAATAAATATTTTGGAAGTAGGCAGTATAATTGATGTGGCTTTGTTGTATTCATATGGTTATCAAATAAACGGAAATATAACAACAAAAATATCTTTAGATTACTTAAATATTTAAAATGGAAAATAATAATTTGCATTGTTGTTAATATTTGTCTTGTTGTGGAATAAATAATAATAATAACAATAACAACAACAACAACAACAACAACAACAATAATAATAATAATAATATGACACCGTCTCTCCTTCCTTTCCTTTCCCACTACTTTTTAGAACCGTAAATGTAGGTAGAGGACAATGGTGAAGGACTAATTTGTTTGTCCCATAACTGTCTTGGCAATAAATAATATGTATTAATTTAATTTAATAAATAAATAAATAAAATTAAAATTTAAATCTATATCAGCTCCAGTTGTGACCTGCAGTTCTGGAGCGCATGCGCTACTTTTGGTGAAAATATAAATTTCTTTTTACTAGATAAATCTTCATTTTATTTTAAAATTTACTTGCCTTATTATTATTATTATTATTATTAATACTGTAAGAGGAAGTAATGCATAACAGGTGGTTGGGTCCGCATTAAAATGCAGGAAAAATAACTGAAATTTTGTCCTTATACTTTTTTCTGGCTGGTTTTGTATTTTCTTCCAACATTAGATTCGGTTCTGTGACAGACACCTTAAACAGAAACTCAGCGTTTCTATACAAACTTCTGACGTTGAAAGAAAATTCCAAACGTCAGAAATTTCGATCGCGAATAAGATTTTCAAAATTGAATTCTCGGCAGAAATACTGTTACAAAGTTGTTGTGGTTGGTTCCGCAGAGCTGGAAAGCATCAGAGATATTTTCCGTGATAGCCTGCTTCTTTTTGTGGTCATCGACCGGTTTCGGGCGTTCGCCCATCGTCAGGATGTTTTTGTCAAAACAGTGTGATAACATAGACTTGCACAGAGTAGGTTGATACATTGAAACTGGTCGATGATCACAAAAAGAAGCAGGCTATCACGGAAAATATCTCTGATACTATTACAATGTCTCTGGGAAAATGAAATTGTTTTTTTAGCGAATTGTGTGTGCCTTTGTGCGAGTGGGAGGGTGGGAAACAGAAATGTGTGAATTTTATGCATAATATTTGTATGAAATGATGTATGTATGTCTGGGTTATCTGTAAAATAGTTATATCGAATTTCTTTAAACTTAGAATGTTAATTGCATAGATATAATATTTGAAACATATCTCTTTTATTTGATTGTGATTGCAAAAATTTGGGAAGAGAAAGTCATGTGAGTGTTTCTCACCAGATATTTTCTAGTTTTTTTAAAGAAACATTATTTTAGGCGTACTTTTAGGGTCTCTGTGACGTCCTAAATAACAATAACAATTTGTTAGAATTTCCCAAGTTTGGAGACAGACAGAAAATTGGAAGTTGAGAGATGCAATAAGGCAAAAGGTCTTATTAGTGTTTCACCTAAGGTTGTTTGGCATTTGCACATTTTTGTAAATAATAATAGTAATTAATTGAATTATTATCGCAGTTAAAATGTTGCAAGATCTAAAATCATGAACGAAACTGCTTTTAATTAATTATTTACTATAAACCAAACTGTCGAAGATTATAATTCCTCAACATTTGGAAAATTGCAGATATCTGGACATAAATCATAATTCTGACCAACATCCCCCCTTCCCCCATTTCCCTATAACATCTAGATCCAAACCATAGTTCGAAAAGTTTCTGCAAAATAAAGTCAAGCGATCAAAAATAATAATATGGACGACTCCTTTTGATTTGACCTCATAACATAAATGTACAGCGTGCTTAATATAAGCTGAGAATGTAATTAACTGAGACAAATTTTATGTTATTTATGTTATAATATTCAGCCTATTTAAAAAAATATTACGTGTGATTAATATCGTTTTGCTGGTCTTGATTATTTTAACAATGGTATTTAATGCTCCTTCCCCCGACAATATCCATGTAAATCGATCGATTCCATGATCGTCTTCCAAGCGCCATAAGTCTGCTTAAAACTCCATTTTAATGTCCTTATTATGAACAATTGAACTCATTTCTTTATTTCTAGTTGAACTTTTCTCTTGTTTCTTAATGCCAATTCTTTGTTCTATGATTGCCTTCTGAGTTATTTGCCATCTTTTTATTTAATAATTTCATGTTAAGAGATCCAAGTTTACACCCCCACTGGTTACGGATGGTAGTCATACTTTCTCTAAAATTAAAATTTTGGTTTTCTTGGAAAGCCCGATATATACTTATACTCGTATTACAATGACCAAAATTTTTTCCATCCTGTAGTAGATTTTCTACTTCATTTTCATATTTATTGGCGTAGACCATTAACTTTTCACGATATATGGAAACTAACTTAAAAGTAAGCTATCCATAAATATGTTTATTCGAATATCTGCGTTGGGTTCGCAGTGCTGGATAATAACTGGAATTTTATCCATTGTAGTATGCTTCTTTTTTATTATTACCGGTTTCTGATTTTCCACCAATATCAGAGTTTTGTTCATCAAATTCGTGTAGAGAATGTAAAAATTTCTTTCTAAAAGTTTTCTAGGGCGTCCAAGAGGAGACTTCAACGGTGGGTTAGAAGAGTATTCGGTATCTACCATTAGTTTACATCTCAAGTTTACTTCGTCCTCCTAATTTCGTATTGTATTCTTGCCAAATTTTGAAAATTGAGTTTTCATCGGAAGTACTTATTTTGAACTTAAAAGAAAAAGAAATCGCAGTAAGCAAATTGTTATTAAGTTTGGGTTTTCTCATCGTATTCGCGATATGAACGTTTTCCAGTCTGCCAATGCGAATTGCTTTTTTATAAAGAACTATCGTTTTTATTTTAATTTTTCGGAAAAATTGATTATAGGGATTTTGTGACTTCTTCTTCTTTTTGTTTTTGGGGGGGTCCGTGCACTGCGACCACAGCTGAGCTATTGTACACCCTCTGGTGCCGTAGGTGAGCTTGCTCATCTACAGCACCCGCTCCAGGTTGAGATCCTTAAGGAATCTCAGGATCCTGGTTCTAGGATGGGTACTTCCCCTCCCCAGCCTGGTAACAACACAGGTTATTAAAACTTCGAGTGGTGACATTAGACATTCTTCTAAATCGATTTTTACCATTATATAGTGTAATAGAATATTAAGTAAAATTTAATATTCCTTGAAATTTGGATAAATGAGGAAATTTCTCAATTTAATTGGTATCTGAGAAATAATACTGTAAGGGAAGTAAGTCGTGTGAGTATTCACATCTAGTAAGAAGAAGAAGTATTAAGATCTTGTAAAATTGTCGAAATTAAGTTTTCAACGGAAATACATGTTTGAGGTCCTCTGAGTACGGAAAAATTGTTTTTAGCAAATGGTCTGTATGTGTGAACAATATATCTCAAAAATCAAATACTCGCTGGAAGCTCAAACTCAGTAATCTGTTTAAGTGCTACTACAGCATCTATCACAAAGATTTCGGACAAGATCCATCAGTCGGAAATGCGATTTTCTAGAAAAGGCTCCAACGATTTTCATTAAACTTCGTATACTATATGACATATATATATCTATATATACCTATCACTTCATATTTTGAAATATTTTCCTGGGAAAAGTGATTCATTGGGAGGTTTGGGGGGAACAGTAGCGTTAAGCTTTCCTCTAAAAAGTTTCATTTCAGTACAATATATGGTTCTGTCACCTATATAATATTAATATAAATTAGAAGAATTGATAGAATTCCAAATTTGAAGAAAATCGGTTAAACCGGAAGTGCGTTTTCACAGAATAGGTTTTTGCGTCTTTTGGAATTTTTCGAAAACGATTATAAGATTTCCTTTAAACTTGGAAGGCTACTGCACAGATGTGAACCTATCACTTTCATTTGTAATATTTTTCTGGAAAAGAAATTATAGTTATGTGGTACTGAAGAACCTGGGACGTTAAAATTCATATGTATTTGTCACATGTATGTTCTGGGCTGCTTGGAGCCGAATAGCTGAAAAAGCTGCCCGGCAGGATAAAAAAAAAAAATGTATTTGTTTAATATTATTGGTGCTCATTACAATGTAATAATTTTTTACCTGACTCTATTACTAGGGTGGTACTTATCCCCCCCCCCCCCACCGCTATATTTATATTAGGACAAATGAGTAAAATTTGAAGTTTAAAGAAAATTTGTCATTATATATATATATATATAAAATTATATTAAGTGGAGTATGAAAAAGTCGGTAAGTGTCTTACATCAGATTTTTTTTTATATAAAAAAAAATTCCAAACAGCGTTTATTTCATTCCCTAAAGAAGACTTTAACGGTGGTTTAAGAAGGGCATTCAGCTACAACATGACCGAGTAACTCAGTTTCATCAATTCAATAAAAATAATCTTGTTACTCTTATTTCGTGTTTACATAACATTAAATTCAGACCTTATTGTCTGTGTATCTGGATCAGCATGAGTCAAAAATGGAAAAATCGTAGAATTTTCAAACTTGATATTTTGTTTTAAGTCCTAGCTTGGGACTTATAATAAGGTTTTGATTAAAATCAGCCAACAGGAAGTATAACATTTTATTGAGTGAATTTTTCATTTTTTACTATTTCCTCCAAAATGACTCCAACGATTCTCTTTAAACTTCGTATACTATCAAAATCACTTAAATACCTATCGCTTTATTATTATTATTATTAAATCCGGGTTCCTATCGGCGTGGGACTTAAGCTTATATGGCTTTTATTCCCCCCGATTTCCCCCCCCCCAAATCAACCTCCTAGATAATCTCCTACGTTAGTCTACTGGTTTGTCTACAATATCTTTCAGCTCCAACCCTCCCAGGCAGTTCCGCGAGAATGATGCCCTCCCAAATACACGAAACCTACTACCAGCGAAACGGGGACTGACATACATAGTGATACACCGTTTCCACAACTCCATCATCACAGTTCTGACATCTGGGATTAGACGTCCTCACCTATCGCTTTTATTTGGAACATTCGCCCGGATAAGTTGACTTTTTTAGTGTTTTTGGGTGAAGAGTAACATTTTGGCTTTCTTCTTCAGTATAATATCTGGTTCTAAAATAATATAAATACACATTAATAAGCATTGATAGAATTCCCAATTGTGAAGAAAATCGGTTAACCGGAAGTCCGACTTTATACTAGAATAAGTTTTTTTTTTTGAATTTTCTCAAAAACGACTATAACGATTTCCTTTAAATTTGGTATACTAACTTCACAGTTAAAACGTATTACTTTTGTTTGAAAAATTGTTCCAAAAAAATTGGATAGTTGTACGGTATTTCGGGCGTTAATTTCAAATGTTATATGTATGTAATTGGTTCAGTTTTTTTAGAGCGTTCTACTGGACTGTAATATACCTAATCATTACTTTTCTACCTGCCAATATTAGTAGGTTGGTTCGTACTTATCCGCTTAATACAGCTATATTTCTGATAGGACAAATACGTAAAATTTGAAGTTGAAACAAACTTTGTGACTTTATATATGTATACATAATAATTGTATTAAAAGAAATGAGAAAAAGTCGTTTGAGTGTTTCACACTAGATTTTTTATTCAAGTCTGGAATTAATTTGAATTTTATGGCATTCTGATATATATCTGGATTATATATGTAATTCTAATATTAATGTATAAAAAAAAATGTAAAATATAAAAAAAAAAAATTGCAACAAATGACCATAACAAACAGATATCCTTGAAGTATTAAAACATATCTACAATTTGTTTCTTAAATAATATAAACATTGCATAGATAAAAAAAAATACTGATACAGGTGAAAAAGTTCAAACTAAAAACGTGTAAATAATTTCCTTAACAACAATTTCTCATGTTTTCTCATTTTTTTATATCACTAAGAAATATATATATATTTGCCTCGGTTATTATTATTAACAACTAACAGTATTATTTATCGTGTTTGTAGATATTGTTTATTGTATTAATATTATGATTAATATTACTTATTAAAAACTATCAATTACCATGTCATTTACTAATTGTCGTCCTTTCTTTTTTAAATCTCTTATTCCCGAGTAAGAGGAAGTGTTGCGATTATGCCAAATTGAGTTGTCTCTTATATGTTTTGGGAGTCCCCTGAATACCTCAAACTTGGCATTTCATTTACGTAGAACTACCAACGCATCAGATACGAAGTCGGGGCAAAATCCATCAACCGGAAGTGCGGCTTTGTTGAATGGCGCTTCTTTTTTTTCAGTTATTCGCGAATTTCTCGAAAACTGTGATAAAACGTTTTTCAGTAAACTTCGTATACAATATACACACTCTCTCTTAACTATCACTTTTATTTGTAACATTTTCCCAGGAAGAGTAGCGTTTGCTTTACCTTAAAGTACCACTTCTGTATAATATATGGTTTTTTTTTTTTTACCACCTATATAATATTTATACACATTAGAAACAATTATGGAATTAAAAATTTAAAGAAAATCAGTAGAATAGCTGAAGAAATAGCGATTTTACAAAATAGTTTTTTGGCGTTTCCTCGAACACTATTATAACGATTTTGTTTAAAGTTGGTAACATTGCTGCATAGATTGAAACATCACTTTTATTTGAAACATTTTGCCGAAAAAAAAAATTGATCTTAGAGAAGGAACATTCTGAATGTCAGATATTTCGAAATTGCAGTCTTAGCCTAAAATACTATCTCCTGACGATCCTGATTAGGAATTTTCAATTTTCTCTTAACGGTTTTATGAGGAAGGATAAGCAAGTTTTCAAAAATTGAGATTTCCCCGGAATAAAAACATTTTTTGAGGTGCCCTAAGTATGGATTTTTTTCCCCTTAATTGGTTGCTCTGACATACACACATGTACGTGTCTGTGAGTCTGTATATACATGTATATTTGTTCACTAAACATCTCATACTTGAAAAATTTAAGGAAAGCTTCATTGTTTAGAAGACAAACATTAAGTGGCAAAGAAGAACAAAAAAGTAGAATATTTGTTATTAGTGGAAGAGAATAGTTGATGTTTGGTCTTAGGAAATAAAGAAACTATAGTTTTGCCAACGTTTCGTCAAAAATATATTGCCTTTTTCAAAGCTTATATATATAAAATCACTAATTTTATAACAAATTATGCTGATGTAAATTTTGAAGTTTTCCACTTGTTAGTTTGTTTAATGTCAAGTGTATTTTAAGTATATATTACCTCACTCTTCTCTTCTACCATTAATTGTTGGTATAATAATAATAAGGGAAGGGATTAGCTCAAAGGTACCGCACTGGACTGGCAACACGGAGGTTTCGGGTTCGAGTCCAGCACTGCTGCCCTTAGATTTTCTCATCCTAGTAGAGTACAGCTTACGGTCCGATGATAGACAGTGTTGTCTGTGAGGAGAGGGGGTCGGCAGTGCCCTGAAAAGGCTCCGGGTGCCAGTTACCATAGATGTTGACGCGCTTTAAATTAAAACAAAAATTACAGTAAGAAAAAGTAGGTTATGAGTGTTTCACATAGAATTTTTACTTTTACCTATTTTTATTATCAGTGTATCCTTAATGAAACCTATCCAAGTTTTGGATGAGGGAAGTATTTTCGAAACACAAAGCTTCTTGTTATTTCTATTACAGCTAAAAACTCCCTTTTCGGGGGACCTCAAGACATTTCCGATGAAAACTCAACTTTAAAGTTTGACAAGTTGTCAATATTTCCTCTTTCTGCGTTGAGAGAAAAAAAAAATAAAAAAAAAAAGACAGACCGAGAATCGAATCGAATATTGCGAAATGCATTAGCTAAAAGTCCATCACTCTAAATCACTAACCAAAATCGACGTAAATATTTAAATAATGCAAGAAATTTGCATTGAGAATAATTTAAACATACAGACTGAAACAGTTAAAAACTGTTCCGCTGGAGGGGGTTAATAAAAATTAAAAAAAAAAAAAAAGGAACGTAGAGAGTAATACTCGAACTACAAAAATATTTCCCTCAGGCTATTGATGTCTAAATTTGGTCATCCTCCAACTCTGTTTGTAGACCACCGGCGTCATGGTTAATTCGTTTACTGTTCGTTTATTTTGTATTACTTTTTTTTTCCAATACTATTCTGTTTTCATGAACATTCTTTATGTCCGCCACATTTTCTGTGATTCTTTTTTTCAAGAATGTTTCAGTAAAAACGAAGAAGAATTTTGGAAGACAGTATTAATTTTAGAATTAATTAGTTGAAAACAATACTTACCGGACACATGTTTACTTGATTATCACTATCAGCACGTAAAAACTAGGTGATTATAGTAAAATATTAATTTTAACGTGGAATACGTTTTATTGGGAGGCATCTATTGGGTAGTGATGGATGCAAGAAACATAAAAGTATATTTAATTTGGAAAAAATAAAAAATATCAAGAATATGTGACAATTCCCTTGCAAAAGGGTACACGCAGGTAGAAGAGTACAGTTACTGGAAAAGTTCATGAACCTTGATAGCATTATACTACCCCCTTCTTCTCACAGGGAAGGATTTGAACGAACAATTACAAGACATTCCTTCAAGCACAGTTGGTGGTAGACACCGAAGCAGAACACTTGTTTTTCGCTCACTCTAGCATCAGTGCATATTAATAAGTTGGTAATATCTTGCAAATAACTTGTAGTTATTATTTTATTATAATATATTTATTGTTAGCAGTGGTGACTACTTCCTATTACTAATACTTCTCTCTTAAACATATATACTTACAAGCCCTTTTACTAAACTGCTCGTGCTACTACAAACATACATCGCAACACAATAACATTTCAGGTAAGAAGCGAAAGTTTCTCATATTGAAAAGCAAACTTTTCTCACACTGGAAAGTAAACGTTTCTCACATACAAAACAGAACGAACGTTTTGTCATAGTAGGTAGTAAGAGGGGTTCTGGGGGGGGGAGGTTTTTCTCCTAGGGTTTTTGAAAAATGTAAAAACGAATTCTATGCATGTTGCAACTATCATATAACAGATACCATTTGGATTTTTACTTCATTAATTTAATAATCTCTGTTTATGTTGTAAATCGTAAATAAATTTAATAGAAAATATGTTTCAAATGAATGAAATGAAAGAAAGTTGGAAAAAATCAGTTACTTTCCATTAATTGATTTTGATTAGAAATTTCCTTGGTTGAATTCTTAGCCCATTAAATTTCAAATTTCTAACAATAAAATTTCCTCCATCACATGCGTCCGTGTGCAAATCAGAAAGAGCGAGATGTAAATTGACAGTTCATCACAAGGAGTGTCAATCAAGGGACTTTTTGATATTTTTCAATGCAAGACTTCCACTTACACACCATACAACAAGCGACACACATTTCTTTTCAAAGTTTTTCCAAATTGTAGTTATTTTCCATGATCGGGTCATCCAAACGCAGCCTTCCAATATATTCTGATGCCTCCTCCACACAGACAAAAAACGGTTGGAAATGTTCACTATCAACCAGTTTTAGGGAATTAGTTTTCCCAAAAATTTTCATATTTATTGTAAATTGTAAGAACCCCTTAACTGAGTCAAAAAATGCAATTAAACATTTAGTACAAAAATTACAAGTTCAAGCAATGGATATTGCGCAGTGGCAATATCGTAACCAATGAAGGTCTCCTGAGGTGCGATTATTGCTAGTTGAAAAACTTGCAAGAAAACTTGTTCAATTATAAATTGTCGTGTAAATGTATTATCAGCTATTTTCACTTTTACGTTGAGCCTGAATATATCCAATCTATTTAACTTCTTGTGCCATTCATTGAGACAAGTAGCCCATTTTTAATTACATATTTCTTATAGAAATTTAAAAAAATTTCCTGTTTATTTATGTTTATCTTAATCACTGATATATTTTATTATCTAATTAAGACAAATAAAAAAATTAATAAATAAATAAAAAAACTGGTTTATGTTATTTTTAATTAAAAAAAATGTCATTTATTTCAGCATTTAAAATCATTTTCACATTTTTTTAAAACTTTCTGAATGCATTTGAAAGGTTATAAGACGTCTTTTTTTTATCAGTCCAAATATTTATTTAAATAACAACTCTTTTTTTCAATTAATACAACAGAATTTTATAAATTGGTAAAATATTTGAATTGAAATTTAAGTCAATGGGCCCCTCCCTTCTTAATATTTCGAACTTCTTTTTTTTCTCAGTAAAGAAAACATTCCTTTGAAATGTTTTCGATGGCAACCGATCCTTAAATAGAAATTAAAAATAAAAATAAATAAAAGCCATAGCCTCCTGTATATTATCCTACTTTTTAATTCCAGTTTTTAGAGACAGGCTGGTTCTTTTCGTGATCGTTGAAACGGAAACCAACCGGTTCTTTATTTCGCTTCTTGTTCACTTAAATGATGATTCACCTTGCAACTTCTTCAATCAACTTCTTTTTCTTCGTCACCTACTTCTTTTTCTAAAATATGAGCTCATTTCGAATTTTTTTTCTTGCAAGAATAATCTTTACTATTTCTTTCTCTTACTACTTTTTCCGCCTTTTTTCGATCGGGTCAACATTTTTGAAATTGAGTTTTCACCGGAATTATATGTTTTAAGATCCGCTGAGTATGAAATTATTTTAAAGGGATTTTAGGAGCTTTCAGTTACGTTTAAATTTAAACTGACGCTTCATGGTCGAGATAAAAGGCGCTCACAGTGTCCATTTCAGATATATATGTATAGTCCCTACAAACTCATGGCGAGCCCGATAAACGTTTCTAATAATTGCAATTATTTAAGACATTATTTTAATTCAAATTTATTAATTGGAGTAAGAGAAATTTGTGTGAGTGTTTCACACCGGATTTTTTTTTTTTAATGAAATTTATTGTTAAGTAACACTGTTGTTTGTGGTCTTTTAGGTTTCCGCGGCCATTATCGTGAAAAAAAAAACTGAGTTTCCGGGTTGAGACCGCGACAGTGATTTGCTAGAAACCGACGTTTTGCCCATATTGCAATGAGCCTCTTCACGATCGATCGTTACACCTTGAAAGCTAATGAAGCAATATGGTCGAATCATCGGGTTCTACCAAACTCTAGTGTTTTATATTGTTATCTTTTATGAAATTATAAGTAGATCATATGTATTTTGATTTGGAATATCTATAGAACTAAATTTATTTAAAAAAGAAATAAAAGAAATCCGACGTGAAACAGTCACAAGACTTTTCATTTTACACTAGTCATCGTTCTAATTGGACTGAGGCAGGCTTATGACTTATTTGGGCCGAGTTTCCTAATATCGAATTGTAGAACTCAGGGGATGCCTGAAGATGTATTCTAGAATGCGGATAGTATCTGCAGTTTCTTTGGGGAGTTATAATCGACTCCAGTAATCTCGTGGATGGACTGCGTTGCTGTTATCTAGAGAAGTCTGGGTACCTGTATCCAGAAGGTTGTTAGAGGCGGATCCATCCCTCTTAGAACTTTCCCAAATTCTAAGATTTCTTAAAGAAATTAATTTGGAATGGTGCTCTGGTCCCTTTAAGAAGGGCAGACACAAACCAACCCTCTTTTAAAATCCTAAAATAATATAAAAAATACGGTTCTGATTAACAAATTTTCTTTTCTGTAAACCTTGAATTTTAGAAAACAAAAATGTCCTAATTTCAGATATATTAATATAAATAGTGAGATTAAGACTATGATATACTAGTTGTGCAATTTTGATGTAAAGCTAATATCTCAATTCCTGATCTTTTAGGTTTTCGCGGCCATTTTCATGCAAAACACCTGAGTTTCCGGGATGAGACGGCGTCAATGGTTTGCTAAAAATCGTCGTTTCGCCCATGTGGCAATGAGCCTCTTCAGGGGTCCTCTACCAAAGTCCCTCTTCCCCTTCTCTACCAAAGTCCAGTGCCTTATTCGCTTTCAAGGTGTAACGACTCTGAAGAGGCGAAACGTCGGTTTTTAGCCATCCACTGACGTGGTTTCAACCCGGAAACTCAGGTGTTTTTGCATCTCAATTCCTTCCGGAAATCAATTTTTCCTGTAAAAATGTTTGAAATAAAAGTGCTAGATTCATATACTCGTATGAAGGGGTTTTCTACTGGAGTTTGTTCTATAAATTTTGAATTTTATTCATTTTAATATTCATTTCAATACAATGAAATTTTTCACCATAATTCCCATTTAACTATACACTTGTCCCAGAGCCTGCTACCCTTTCTTTTTTTTTAAGGTCTCTTCTTCAACACCGTTTTATGAAGTGTCGTTTTATCCACTTGTCCTTCGCTATCCCACAGATTTGTTTTTTCTTTAGTTCTGGGTGCCCAAAATGGGATATGGTGAATTTCCCAGCAGAAATCATTTAAAACTTGAGTTTTCGCATTGTCGTTCTGCGGGAATGAACGGGCGAGCAACTTTACATTCCATTACCTTAGTATTTATTATTATGTTAATGACAAAACATAAATGATTGTCGCTGCCGCAGGTCTACCAGATTTCAAGATTAAAGAAAATCGTTGTGGAAATAACTCCGAAGAAAGGACTATTTTTTTTTTAATGTTACATTTCGGTTAAACGATTTTCTTCAAACGTAACTCCAGCAGCGTTGTATTTATTGTTCATGAAAAATTGTATAATTGGTAGAACGCAACATGTCACTGAAAGGTCACTTAACTTTGCAACTCCACCAAAACTTTCTAGAAAATAAACTTTCTAGGAAAAATGTTTCAAATATAAAATGATAGGTCCCAATATGTTAATTAAATAAATGATTGTTTTCTTTTTGTTTTTTTAATTCCATCTGAATTGTCAGATTTGGTGGTGTGGCTAAGTAAATGGAATGTCAAGTTTGAACTTCTTACGATGTTTCATTTTTATATTTTGTTCACATTCACAGATATATACAATGCGAGAGTGAGTAAGTATGAAAGTGAAAGAATGCGAGACACAAGTATTTCCGGTGAACACTATTTCCCTCTTACACTACTCCAGTGTGACCTAATTATTTATTTAAAATGAAACCTCTTTAGATACGTGAAGATTTTCATTTACGAAATTAACAATTGAAAATTATTTATAATTTACAATAGTGTAAAATCATTTTGTCATTACCTGTTGATGTTCTTTAAAAAGATGTTTGTTTTTTTTAATTTGAAAGGTTATATTTATTATAAATTAAGGAAGGTTATTAAGTTTTTGATGTTTATATATTTAAGGTTATATAAGGTAGTTATTATTACAACAATGGAAATGAGAGATGTTTATTTATTTATTTTTATTTACAAAACGAACCCCAAAGGTCACTCCACTATTAAACAAAAATATACGAAACTAATAATGAACAAAAACCACCTAAAGATTGCGGTATTATCTCCCTTTAAGATACGTACATATATACATACAATAGTAATTTTTTTTTTTTTTTAATATATAGAATTAATGATTATTGCATTTCTTCTTTGTTTTTTTTTGGTGGGGGTTACAAAAAATTAGATACATACACTGTCTATGTTTGAGTGTAAATCTGTATGTTTATGTGTGAATGTGTGCGTGACTTGCATAATAATAAATTATACTGTGTGTGTGTGTGTGTGTGTGTGTGTGTGTGTGTGTGTGTGTATGTATGTGTATGTGTAAGCATGTAAGAGAATTCTTTTTTTTTTCTGAAGTGTGTTATATGTACATATGTTGTGTGCGGTATTTCTCTGTAATACCATTGTGGGTTTGGTTTTAAATGGCAGTTTATATTTTAAAACATAACATCATCACAACAACTTGTTCGTTATAATAGTATAATAATATAGGTTGCATTTATTTCTTTATATATTATTTATTGTTTTATATTATTATATGTAAGAAATGTTAATAGTTCATTGTATTTGTAAATAAATAAATAAAATATAATGACGAAACTGTCTTGGTGTTTCTGATAAGAATAATAAGCTTTGTTTTCTTTAATGTACATTCATTAAGGGATCATTTAGTAAGTAAAAAGACAGATAGTCATTCCTAATGAATCTTACAATTTATCTATTTTTCGACGTAGTCTCCTAATACATACAAGATATACTGAGCTCGACTTACTTCTTGGAGAAGAATGCATTTTATAAAAACATAAAGTGGGGCTGCTCAACTATGCTAAGTTGCTAAGCACATAGCTTGATAATCAGTCTCGGTAACATTTCTGAACGCGATAGAAAAGTTATTGATAATTATTAGTAGAATAGATAAAAATGCCAGAGCAAAGTCCATATAAAATCGGCAACAAACATGCAACCTATGGATAAGGCGTAGTCAGTTCGATAATTAGATTGCTCTGTGAGGTATTTGCCTTAAAGTACTTTCCCTTAAGAGGTCAGCCATATATCTGGTGATTAATTATTTCCGGAGAATCGATAATGATTGATGCTGCTAGGAAAGTTAGATGTCTCGGTTTATTTTATTTTATTTTTTTTTAATATTTAAGGCGCATCAACATCTATAGTCATTGGCGCCCGGAGCCTGCAAGAGTGAGCTGCCGGCCTCCGGACAGTGTTCTCTCTTTAGAGACAATTATTATTATTATAATTATTCACAGAAGGGGAGGGCAAACCCTACGCTATCCAAAGCCTCCCAGGGCCCATACAGCTAACCCTAAAGAATAACAACCACTGGGACTAGAACGAAAATCCAGGCCCAGGTTTAAACCATCTAAGTTTCACCACAGACCGAACAAATCGGACCAAAACCTTAAAAGGACACAGCTTAAGATCCTCTACCGATATCCTATTCCGGCCGAAGGTCCTAAACCTAATCTCCTCACAACCCAAACAATTCGTCATCAGATGCATGGGTGTTTCCTCCTCAGTCTCACAAACTCTACAAAAGGGGCCAGGCACGAGCCCCATTATATAGAGATGTCTCCTTAAACCACAATGCCCAGTGAGGAATCAATCCAGATGTCTGAGGGAGGTCCGTGAAAGACATCGGACCCCGCTACTCAAAGCTCCGTCTGGGCCACCAATGAGCATTTTAGACTGCCGACAACCCACTGCACTCATCCATAAGATGAGTGCTGTGAGGTCATCCACGTCTGAAAGCCCGACAAACATGTGCCAGAAGACACACCAACAGCAGGCTCTGGACCAATGAAAGGAGAGAGGCACCTAATTTGGCAAACCTATCCACCTCCTCATTCCCAAAGATTCCCATATGACCTGGAACCCAGACCAGAAGCACATCCTTCAATGAAGAAAGATCTTCCAGTCTTTTAAAACATTCCAACACCAATCTGGAAGTGAAGACACATGAATTAAGCGCCTTCAACGCAGCCTGGCTGTCCGAGCAGATACAAACACCTTTTAAATTAGTGTTACGCACCCTCTCATCCAAAATACAGCAAAGAATTGCATAAACCTCAGCCTGGAAAACGTGGCCCACTCACCAAGAGGCGCTACCAAATGATCTCCCGTCTCAAAATAGACGGCAGCCCCAGACCTACCATCCATCCTGGAACCGTCCGTGTAGCATCGGAGATAGTTCTCCGGAATCACACCAGACGGACCCAGGGTTAACCAATCTTCCCTAGAAGGCAACCTAACCCTGTAGGAATGACCAAAGACAAAAGTCTTCAAATTCCTATCAGAAGGAAAACCTGTCATGGGAATCCTTAAAAGCATCTCACGATAAATGGTAGAATGACCATATCGCTTACCCTGCCAAAGACCTGCCTGTTTGATTCTATAACAGGCTTTCATTGCCTGGTTTTTGACCTCCACATCTTAGTCATTGGCGGCCGGAGCCTTCAAGAGTGAGCTGCTGGCCTCCGGACAGTGTTCTCTCTTTACAGACAATACTGACCATCATCGGGCAGTGAGCTTTAAAACTAACCATTTAATGGTTCTAATTAATATTATCCATATGATAGAATCATGTAATAAATAGAAGTTAGCACTTCAGAGGCATGCCTAACCCCATCCCTTTCCGAAAACGCCTCTTAAATGAATTCAGAGAAATGTTTCAAATAAAACTTTTATGTCTTTATATATATATATAATTGCTATACCATGTTTCTGAGAAAATCGCTAAGAAAGTAAAAAATTCATTCAGTAACGTTGTAAGTTTCTGGTTGATCGGTTTTAGTTATAATCTCACTGGTTGGGTCCGCTGCTGGGGAACTTAAATGAAATATCAAGTTTAAACTTTGTTATTGGACCACGGTCTTCCAGACTGAGGTTTATGCTATTCTTTGTTGTGTTTTGGATGAGAAGGTACGTAACATTAACTTAAAAGGTGTTTGTATCTGCTCAGACAGCCAGGCTGCCCTGAAGGCGCTGAGTTCATGTGTTTTCACTTCCAGGTTGGTGTTAGAATGTTCTAGAAGAGTGGAAGAGCTTTCTTCTCTGAAGGATGTGCTTCTAGTTTAGGTGCCAAGTCACATGGGAATTTTGGGGAATGAGGAGGTGGATAGGTTTGCCAAATTAGGCGCCTCTCTACCTTTCATTAGCCCCGAGCCTGCTGTTGGCGTGTCTTCTGGCACATGTCTGTCAGGCTTCCAGACATAGACAGCTTCACAGCATTCATCCTTATGGATGAGCTCAGTTGGTTTTCGGCAGTCCAAAATGCTCATCGGGGGCGTCCGGACAAGGCTATTAGTGAGACGTTGCTGTGTTTTTCACGGAGCGCTCTCAGGCATCTGGTTGGATCTCTTACTGGACATTGTGGTTTAAGGAGACATCTCTACATAATGGGGCTCATGCCGGATCCATTTTGTAGAGTCTGTGAGACAGAGGAGGAAACACCCATCCATCTTATGACTGATTGCTTGGGTTGTGAGGAAATTAGGTTCAGGACCTTTGTTCGAAATAGGATGTCTGTGGAAGAGCTTAGGCTATTTCCGCTTAAGGTTATTGTACGATTTATTCGGACTGCGGTGAATCTTAGATGGATTAGATCCGGGTCTGGATTTTTGTTATAGACCCAGTTTGTTATTTTTTCTCTTGGGGTAGCTATATGGGCCCAGTGAGGCTTTGGATAGCGTATGGTTTCCCTCCCCACAGACAAATAATAATAATAATAATAAGTTTAAACTTTCTGCGATTTTCCGTTTTTTTAATTATGCTGACCACTTACAGAGTGACACACAGACACAGACATATATATATATACAGAGAGAGAGAGAGAGAGAGAGAGAGAGAGAGAGAGAGCGAATGTGTGAGAGGGACGCACAAAACGATCACTTTCTACAAAACTATGTTTTCGTGGACAAAAAAAAAACCTCATACTGTAAGTTGATATATCCGGTTGATATATCTTGCCTGAACTTTGCGTGTCACATGCGAGGACCACCCTGCGTAGCCATTAAATATCCAATTTAATCTGGATGACCAGCTTAATTAGACCTTATCAAACTCCGGTGTGAAACATTAACTTGCTCTGACTCCAATTATTATAATTTAATTAATACATTTTCTTTAAAATTGCAACGTTTACAATGTTTAATTGGGCCGTTGTCATCAAGAAAAAGATGGTAGGGCAGTTATACTTGTATAACTGAGCGGTCTTGTGTGGAGTGCTCTCTGTCAAAACCAATAAATCTTGTGCAGTTTAAACATAAATGCATAGACACTCAAGACCGTGTAAAACTCGAACTTCTGGTTAAAAGATTTTCCTCAAATTTTGAATTCTAGCATTGCTTCTAATGTACATTGATATTATTTTTAGGTGGTAAAACCATGCATTGTACTGAAGTGGTATTTTAGAGTAAAGCATAACGCTACTGTTCCCCCAGAACCCCCCCAAAAATCCCTTTTCCCGGGAAAATGTTTCAAATAAAAATGATTGGTATTTATTTGTGTGTATATATAATACGAAGTTTAAAGAAACTCAGAGCCATTTTCTGAAAAACCCAAAAAAAAGAAAACCACATTCAGTAAAGTCGTAATTCCGGTTTATGTATCTTGCCCGAAATTTGCGTGTCACTTGCGGTGATAGTAATAAAGTGATGTTTGGTTTTTAAGAAAAAAACAAAAAAAAAAAACAAACAGCTGACTCAGAGGACTTGAAACCATGTATTTCTGGTGACAACTCAATTTCGAAAATTTGTATCATCGCAGTGTGCTTCCTCTCACAACAAGTAAACCGGTAAATATCACTTTACTGATTTTTTTTTCTCTCTGATTATTGATTTTATTTTATTTTTATCATTCAGGATAAATGAACGTATTATAAAAATTACGCAGCTTAAGAAAGTTTGAACTTAAAGCATACATTTTTTTTTTTTTTTTAATTGTATGAATATTAAATACGAAAGATTGAATATCTAGTTTTAATCTAATGACCACCTCAATTAAAACTTAACTTGAAAAGTTATCGAATATAGAAGGGCTCTCTTTTTTCCCCACTAAACAGTACCTACAGCTAACAACACAAGTTATGTGTGAACATTTCAAAGTACATTGTAATACAATCGTGTTAGCAGGTGTTTTTTTTATTTTATTCTTTTTAGTTGCTAGTACTACCGTCCAATGGCTACCTCTATTGTATTTTATCAAAGGAATCATATAAAACTCAACAGTAAACCGTTGTTACTATAAATATCTTATAAAAGTAATCTTTGTTATTTATATATATATATATATCTCAGATGCTACTGAGCCATTCACTTAGTTAAGTTACTACTTACTTACTAATGAGACGACATCACCATACATTTTATCCTCCTCATAAGAGTAACTCTTTCCATGACATAACCAACATCTCATTACATTGATTCCTTTTTTATTTATTTAACCTTAAAATTTAAACATTTATTTATTGGTAAACTCAATTATAAACTGGTTTTCTTAAATTTATGTTCAGTTCTATCAAATAAAGATTAGTAATACTAGTAATAAACATTTTGATTTTTATTTTATTACTTACCACTTTTGTATAAATTGTGTATACGCATGCGTGTTTATACGTGAACAGCTTTAAACTTATAATGTTTACTTAACCCAATCAGTATTGATTATCTTGTGTGTATATAATGTTATTTTAATAGTTATGTTTACTTTTATCAGAACTTCGTTACTATTAAATTCCTTTCTATTTGTTTTTCTTTCTATCGATGCATGTTTGGGAGGGGAAGTACGTTCCTTCTTCAAGGTACTATCTTGAAGTACATTGTACTACCTTAATGCAAATAAAATAGCGTAATTACCACGCTACTAATATTCGTATTTAGTAAAACATTTATCCTTCTATTTACATAGATTTTCCGTTCCATTTGTTTTTGTTTTTTCCTTTTTTTTGCGCGCGGATGAAAACCGCTTTACTGCCGGAAAAATGAAATTCCTTTTTATCAGAGATGCTAAATCTTGCTTTTTACTTTTACTTAGTTGGTGGGATGGGCGTAGTTGTTCGCGTCCGAGGTTGTTCTCACGTGCTCCCTGGATTTTCAACGAAACGAACATCAGTGGCCAATGCAACCTGTTTATATTGGGCCACGCTACTGGGCCTGTGGAATAGCTGAACAGCCGAAGTCATGGCGTAGGTAAATAAAAATCTTTCTCTTAGTAAGAGGAAGAAATACTGGGATCATATCAAAATTTTGCGAAATTAAAAAAATTTCAAGAAAATTCCATATGAGCGAAAAAACAAAGGTTTTTGCGAATAGTCTGTGTGTGTGTGTGTGTGTGTGTGTGTGTGTGTGTATGTGTAAAAAATGTCTCAAACAGGGAGTTCGTTTTAATGTCTGGCAAAAAATCGATTCTACCGGAAATGTTACTGTACTGATGGTACTTTTTCAGAAAAATTTTCATCGCTTACACCATCAATTTTGAAAATTCTCTTAATTTTCTCTCTTGAAAATAACTTAGATACTTTAAAATTATGAAGTTCAGCTTAATTTTTCTTAAAAAGCTGAAACATATACATGTAGTTAGTAGATATATGTAAGGAATTAGTTAGAATTACTTATGACTCTTAAATACTAATTTGTCAATATACTGTTTGTTGCCATTGGTTTCTATGTTTGACATATTGTATAGTGTATGGAATATTTAATCAAAGATATTAATAATAATAATAATAAGGAAAATAATAAACTACAACCGTTTTATAGTTTAACCTTGATCATTGTAACCTCGTTAATATATTGTGGTTACTGGTGATGTTTAATTCATAAAGCTGGAAATATTGTTACTTCATTTTTAATTACATTCTATGATTACAGGAGGTTAATTAAATTGTTTTTAACTTATTGGCTTGCATTTTATTATGGTATTCGTTTATATAATTGATTTGTTTATATCAAAGTGCAGCGGTTTTCTCTTTTCTATTATTATTAGTTTCTTTTTGTGTAGCTCTCTAAGGATAAGGAAAAATAGTGATATGTACCCATAAATAGAAAACGTTTATTTAGAAAAAACATTTTATCGTAGTCTGAAAATATTGTAGGAATTAGGAAAAATAAAATTACAAAAAATAAACTAAAGAATTTAAGGAAAAAAAACAACATATATTTTGATTGCAATAATAATAAAAAGTAATAAATAAATATATATAAAATAAAATTAAAAAAAAAACAAAAAATAATATTTACAAAACAATAAAAAAGTCTTTCTTTTTCTCCGATTTTTTTTTTTTTAAATACATTTTTATATAATCTGGCTCTGGCACATCTAGATAAACAGATGTTTATTTAAGATCACCAAGGCTAGTATGATTTTTATAATTATTTATATAAACAACAAAAGTTTTTTTTTTAAAGATATAACAATAAAGAAAAGAAAAATGATAACAATAATATAATTACAGATATAAAACTTCTTTTTTTTAAAGAAAAAAAATCACATATATATTAAACAAACAAACAAAATTGCAACTATTTATTATCACAAAAGCCCTTGTTTTGAGCTGTAAATTACGCAGGCAGTACGGAAAAGCACTTATCTATTTTCTAGTATTCAAAGAAATTACAAAAATTTAAAGTCTTAAGTACATGATATTTGCAATAAGGTACGCTATCGTTTGTAGGACGATTAAAATAATTTTTTTTATATTGAAGGACTTATTATTGATCACGTTAACACTCACCACCTAATGATTGTTTTAATGTACTGAATACTCAGAACATGATTAAATACAGTTCCAGTAAGAGCAAATAACTACCCAAGAGCAGATAATTAACTAATCCTAAATTCCTAAAAAAAAGGGACAAATTAAGACTCCTGAATTGATTCCTAAAGTTTCGAAAATATATAGAATTGAGGGGGGATTCTAGACTTTCCAGAACTGTTGTCTCGGGTACCATACCGTATGACTCGTATCTTTACCTCATTCTACCATCTTTGTACATATTTCCTTGCAACTTATCTGGTAGTCTTACCAGATCGGGATGCCAAAGCTATGCCTTACATCCAAAAGTAAGATTGTAATGTTGCTTGGGCGGATTAATGAGATCCGAATCATTCGGATTCATGGGATCCGAAGAACCAAGGATCATTCATTGGATTCAGAAGAACCAAGCGCAATTCATTGGGCTCCGGGCGCGCCTTAAATTAGAAAAAAAGAAAACAATTACCGACACCAGTCAGTGAACACACGTCTATGTACTTTCAATTCTCAGCCAGTGTGTCTCTCTCTTAATTATTCTCTCGCTTCCTTTATTCTCACAATCTTACAACCAAGCTTAATTACAACTTGTGATTGGATTTTATGTAAATGTTTCATCTGCTCTTTGCTGTTATGTATACAAATCGTAAAAATAGAGACCCATTTCTACCATTGTTTTTGCCGATCAGGAAGAATATCCCAGTCTAAAAATGCCAACAACATTAACAGTCGATAATTTCAACTTGCTTAGAGAACTTGCAAAAATAATTATTTATGTAACAACTTGTTAAGGCTAAAATACAAATATGCATCTAAAGCTGCATTTTCATTAATAATAAATGAGATTAATTCCAATTAGCTCCATAAACATAATAGTCAGAAGTGCAATCTTGGAGCGAAGTCTGGTGAGCTGTTCAATCTTAGACGCTGGCTGGGAGTCAAGTGGTTTAATCGGCCGAAAAATGGATGTAGGGTTTGTTAGTTACAGAACAGTGGAGGTTTTTGTATAGAAAAACTGCAGCCCAGATAAGTGTAGTACTAACACACACATACACAAATAAAAAACAACCAATCGCCCATTCCCAACCATCCCCAATTGGCCCATTGAAGAGGTCTACAAACATGCGTGGAATACATAAAAAGGCCATGCCTCGGATGTGAATAACTTTTTGCAGCGTGTATTAGTTATGCCATACTTGGTAGAGATCGAGTTATTCACATCCAATAAAGTGCTGTGGCAGCACAATAAGTGACTGCATATAAAAAATTTACGCGCGTATACGCGCTACAGAAGTGGTCATATCTGAAGCCAGCCTAGTTTTATTAATAAATGTTCTAGTTAATCTTTTGAATCCTCAAAAAACAGATTACCGCTTTCCGAAAGCCCTTTGTATTTATAACTTCTTGTCTAATAAATAAATAACATATACACAATTTCTTTATCACTAAAGTTAAAACACTTCAATATTTTCCCCTGGATTATATAATATATAAAATTCATTTTTATAAAAATATATTTATGTATTTACAATAGTAATAAAAATATAAAAAATTCATTTAATGGCACATAGAAATTGTGTTTTTTTTGTTCTTACGTATTAACACCTAATTGAGTGTGTATTGGATCGGGTGTAGACAATGGTGAATAAATCGGCGATTGGTTCATAGGTGGCGTGGCCGATGGTACTACACTGCCTGTATTATTACTATTATTATTATTTGTCGTAGTTACTAGACCACCTGTTGAGGTACACTTTTTATAATGTGTTCTCATATTACTAGACTGGCTAAATTTAAGGCCACATTTTTCACATGTATACGGTTTAACACCTGTATGATAGTTCATATGCGTTTTTAGGTGATGTTTTTTAGTAAACGATTTCGAACAGACTGTACACGAATATGGTTTAATACCAGAATGTAGTCGCATATGCAGTGTCATATTCGAGCGATCGGCAAACGCTTTTTGACAGACTACACAGGAAAATGGTTTTTCACCAGTATGTATACGTAGATGTTGTTTTAATAACATTTTCCTAGAAAATGATTTCCCACAATGCGGACATACATGTGGTTTTTCACCGGTATGTATACGTACATGCATGTTGTAGGCGACTCGTTGATTGAAACTTTTACCACAAAATTCACAGCCATATTCTTTACGATTACGATGTATTTTCATATGTGAACTAAGGTAGCCACGGTCGTTGAAATATTTACCACATTCTGGGCAGGTGGCCGCAAATTCACGTGTCCCTTCGTGCACGGATCTATGGTATTTATAGTTTCTCAACTGGGAAAATTGTTTTCCACATTCCAAACACTGGAACGGTTTTTCACCGGTGTGCGTCCTCATGTGCACCTGTAAACAAAAACAAAAAAAACAAAAATTAATGAAGCTCAGTTAAATATGATTAAACATTAATTTACTAATGCTTTTAATAAATCCATTTTCCTATTTATAAATTCTGTTTATAACATAAACCTCTTTTAATAAAGTCTGCTTCAGTTTATCTAGTTATTAGGCATTTATGTTAATGATAAGCCTTTCTTTTTTTCATTAATTTTTAATATAAATAATAGATAACTTTGGGCGTTGTTAATGAAATAAGGAAAATAATGGTTGGCTGGTGGCCAAACAAAATACTTTACAATCATGAAATAGTTCACCTTCAAGACTTTTCGAACACTTTTGGTGTCCTTCTCCAAGAACTACTTGAGAAAAAAAATACAAAATTAGTATGATGAAAAAAATTTTAAATTTCATTTTTTATTGTGGAAATACATGGTTTCTGATTCCCTGAGCCCCCCAAAAAATGTTTATCTAGAAAATGGTCAGTGTGAGTGTATGAATGTATGTGAACAGCATAGCTCAAAAACGAAAAATCGCAGAAAGTTCATACTTGACATTCCGTGTGGACATCAGCATGGCACCCAACAGGAACATACCTGTCAAAATTACTCAACCAATCGTTCCACTTTATTGAATGGATTTTTCAGTTTTTTTTTTCGATTTTCTTTTAATTTCCAGAAGTGAACAGATTGAAACATTTCTCTAGGAAAATTTATTTAAGGGAGAATTTTGATGGGAGTGGTGGGGTTATGTTTTCCTCTAAATTATGATAGGTGAAATGTGGAATGCGTAATTATCAAACAACTTGCTTATATAGAATGATTGTTCAACAACATATTATTTATTTATCTATACTATCTTACGATCATTCAGCTCGTATTTTATCATTTCTTGTCAGTAATTATTTCACAGTAGCCCACGGTTGACCCAGTGTTATTTCGCTCTGTTTTAAATAAATAAATATAATAGTAAGATAGTATAGGTAATTAATTATTAAGTGAATCTCCCTCAAAAAACGTAGTTTAAGTTACACACATCCTCACGTGTTGGATGTATCCACTTTTAAAGGGTACAATATGCCCCCTTAAAAGACTGAAACATGTGTTTTCTCACTCAGGTACCAACACCCCTCTTAATCTAGTTAGGCCCTAACAAGAACATTTACCAGTGAATCAACTAAATTTTCTCTGTGCAAATCTATGTTATTACACTATTAGACAAAAACATGCTGATGATGGGCGAACAAAAAGAAGCAGACTATCACGGAAAATATCTTTGATGTTATTTTAGTTTATTATACAATTTTACCATCTAATTAATATTAATTATAATTAAATATGTTGTCAAAATTCTGAGTTTGAAGAAAATCAGTTGACCGAAATCAGTGCGTCTTTGCTAAAGTTATGTCAGTTTTCTACGATTATTTCCCATAAAAAACCGACGGATTTCATTAAATTTGTTACACTAACTATGAATTCAGAGACCTACCACTTTTATTGGGTACTTATTTTCCAAGAAAGTTCATTTAAACAAGTTTGGAGTGGGGGGAAGAGTGTATGGTTTCCTAAAAAAAAAAGTCATTAATTAGGTTTAGTTTCTCCAATTGATATAAAATTGAAAGATTGGTGAAAATGATTAGTTAGAGGAAAATTTGTCACTTAAATCTGTGTAAACTGCGGTAAGAGAAAGTCGTCTGAGTGTTTCACTTTACTTTTTTTTATCAATATAGTTGTATGTTTCAAAATATTTTTATTCTTCTGCATTGTAATGCCCTCTTTGTTTACATTTAACTGTTACTTACTTCCCACTATTACTTATAATATTTTTTTCCAATGTGGTTCCTGAAGAAGGACACGACGAAAGGTCAATAAGTTGAAGTTTTACAAAAGTCAAAAGCTTTCTTTTTGGCCCCTGTCAATCCTAATTTTCCTAATTTTTATTTATTTTTTTTAATAAACATTTTTTGTTATCATAATTCGTATCAAAGAAAATATTTATTTGTGAAGGGGGGAGCTTGACTTCGATCATTAGCGTTTCATAGGAAAACAGTGTGTAAACTGACTTTTTTTGCTCTGTGCTAGTCTGTTTATATTTAAACAAACATATCAGGATGATGATGGGCGAACAGACGAAACCGGTGTCGATGACCACAAAATGAAGAAGGCTAACGAGGATAATTTTTTTTTTTTAAACTATTAAGAATCCTTAATATTAGCGAAAATAATGATAATAAAGAAATTATATACGCTCATTTTAATTGCATTATATACAAATCATGATGTATATATTTATCGATAGTTAGATGATATAATAACATTATTATCAGAAAATTTTGTGTACTCGTGTAATTTTAAAAGATAATTAACTCCTGATGTCAGGTTGAACGTAACAAATATTCAAATCTAAATTTGTTTTTTTTTTCAAAAATAATATAATAATATTTTTAAATTAATATTCATGACGTCATTATTTTCTTTCCTTTACATGCTAACTAATGATGAACATATCTGATTTTATGGCACATTTAGGCGGAATTTCGGCTCTAAAAAACCAGTTGTCTACAGTTTAACAACCCAAAATGCACACCTCTTTCTGCGGTAGTTTGCTGCTCACATCTTTATTTTCATACTAAAATTACTTCTTCTTCATTTTGTTACAATAAAATTGGAATGGTTCCGTTATTTTGTTTGCAAATATTATTCAACAGGTGAACCGGTATTTTTCTCTCTTTTTTTTTTTCTACATTATTTTTAATGGCTTGTATTTGCCATTATTTTCTACCTTTTAAGTGTGTTAAGTAATTTTTTTAGTCGTCGAATCTTCTTTTGTCGTCTCTTTGGAAACAAATCGATTTGCAAAGAATCTTGCGTTTGGTTCTCGTCCTCAAAAGTGCGGATTGTTTCACACCATCTTCTGCCTCTTATTTGATGTGTTTGATCCAGAGTCTTTCATTGAGTGGGCTTATAACCGTTTTTTCCAATTCGTAAAGACCATTTTGCATTGTTGCGACTCAGATATAAAAGAGTTTGGCCTCTGGCACTATGCTACATTCTTCCTGGATAGTTAAGAAGTTAGTCATGATTTTTGGCCATAGAAAGTTCCTTATGGCCCTATGCAACTTATGGATACATATGGTGGGAGCCTACAATCACAAAACCATTTTTGATCAATAACTTCTAGTTCTTCATATAAGTCGCCTTTATACTTAATTACAAAAGTTTTTTAGACCACATTGATAACTTATATACAACGAACGAACAATCATGGTGCAGAATCGGTTATACCCAGTTTTATCCCACCATTCCATCTTTACAAAATATCTTGTGTGTAAAAATACAAAGTGGACAACCCATTTAACTAAACACATATCTGTTAAGTTTGTTAAAATATATTGTTACTCATTAGAATCAAGTTTCTGGTTGCTTTCAAGATCTGAATGCAAAGAAACAGAGTTCCGAACAGCCCGGAAAGAAATATAAGCATACTCGGTTTCACCCCGCTATCCGGGTCTATTCCAAGTTCCCCTATTCCGATGAATTTATATATTTCATGAAGTTATTTTTTCTACTTCTGGTGGAGGGTGATTATTAATCGTAGCCTTGTGCCATTAATCGCAGTGTCTTGGCCAAAAAAAAGTTGATCACTAGGAATTTATTGAGGTTTTTTAGCCGGTGGTTCCATGATAGGGGAAAGTGAATAACGTGGGGCATATAATTGGGGAAAATAATTCTTTGATAACTACCGATATTCCTGTCTGGCGGGGAGAAGGTAGTTGAGGTGGACCGGCCTCTTCTTTTGGAAGTTGA
Organism: Triatoma infestans; assembly: GCA_011037195.1. Classification (NCBI taxonomy): domain Eukaryota; kingdom Metazoa; phylum Arthropoda; class Insecta; order Hemiptera; family Reduviidae; genus Triatoma; species Triatoma infestans. Next base: position 58,212 of record JAAEAF010001372.1, on the reverse strand, counting down.
CGTTCCTGCGTGGAGTTATCCCCAGCCTAATAACAACATTAATTCACGCTGTTCGTTCAACACTCATTACTACACATAAGGCCTGAAGAGGTAGTTGTCTATGACAAAGACGAAATTCTAGTTCATCATCAAACACACACACACGTTACAAAGTCTATACAATCATTATACCTACCAACTGTCTTTATTAATTTGTCATTCTCATATTATTGTATTCTCATCTTGTACAATATTCAATCTAAAACAGTTGTCTAAAGAATATTTCAGGGTTCAGGTTCACCATACCCTTGTACCCTAGTAATTAAAAATAGCCTCATTCTCATGGAACCATATTTAGTTTTAATTATAAAATATTAACTATTTAGAAATTTTAAATTAAAAGCAATAGTTGTTTTCTGTTTAATTTATTTTCAAATGGGATAATGTTCAGATTATTTTGTGATTTATGTTTGTTTAAAAGTAAAGATAACTTTATATACACAATTACTTCTAAATAAATTAAAATAGGGGACAAGGGTAAATACTAATGTATATAATGATTTACAAATATGGACAGAAAGATATCAAGTTTATAACTTAGGATATATATACAGCTAATATATATATATTGTATGGTAATAAAATTGGTTCTGCATCATCCGAAAAAGATGAACATTCTCTAAATAGTAGATAATGGAAAACAGAGTGATAGGAGAAGTAAGAAAGAAAGATTCATTAAGACAAGTGTGAGTCATTATTGCAGTAGGATGGGAAGAAGGAGGAGGAGTAAACTGTAGGGGAGGGAGGTTTTCTTTTCTTTCACTTGGAGTTGGATAAGGTTATTTTATTGCTTGATATTTGTGTGTATGTATGTGAGAAAGGAGAGTACCTCTCTCTCTATATATGGTATAACATACTAAACATACACTGAGAGCTCTGTCACTAGCTCTCTCTCTCGATTTGTATATATATATATATATGTGTGTGTATGTCTGGTGGGTGTTATTGAGAGGGGAGATCACTAATATAGCAAGAAGAAGTGAGTAGGAAGGTCTTGATTTTACAGTTATTATTATAGCAGTGAACTTTGTATATACGAGAAGTCAGCGTCGTCTTCTATGAACACGATAAATATTTTTCAAAAATATTTTATAGCTTTTTATACATCGATCGATCACATAAATATTATACATAGCTATAAACCTTCTTATAATTAATCGATTACCTATAAACATTCTTTTTATAGATAATCGATCATCTACAAATAAAGTTCTCTATTCTGTTGATTGTTTTTTGTGTAGGCTTTTATTTTTTAATTTAAGAATTATTATCTGAAAATATATCTATTAAACGTAGTTTTTCCACAAGGATTATATTTGTCATAAATTTTAATTCAGTAATGAGATTTTACGTAATTTATCCTTTTTATTTTCTACTTTCACTAGATTCTCTTCTTCTTTTTTTTTCAGAGAAAGTTAAAATTAGAATACATTTTTCGAGAGGATGCGAGAATATAGTGTGAGGCTTCAAGGGGTACCAACCACTAAAAAGGTTTAGAACCGTTGCTTTAGAGTATCATTTCAGTATAGTTTACGGTCCATTTGAACTAGACACAGACTGTGTGCGCGTGTGATATCATACTGTTTATCAAGAAACTCTGCAGCTCGGTCGATGACAACAAAGTAAAGGAAAAATTTTCTTGGAAAATATTATCAAGTGTTCCCAGCACTGCGGATCCCAAGCACTGCGGATCCCTAGCACTTGCCATTATAAAATAATTCAATAATATCCATCTTTCAATGTACTACAATTCAATAATAATTTAAAAAAAACTATGTTTTACCTTGAGGGAAGCCCTGGTGACGAATACTTTACTACAATGTGTGCACGTGTGTTCAGGTTTTGGTGATTCATGCAGTTTGACATGTGCCGACCAATGGCCTCTATGTGAAAACTGTTTTCCACACACCCCACAACAGTATGGTTTCCCATCTGGTTGGCTGTCCTCATTGTTATTGTTTCTATCGTTATTTGTAGTTTGGCCGTTATCATTGGTGATTAACGGTGGTGGTGGTGGTAGATCGGCAATTATCGGTGTAGTTCGTTCTTCTAATAGACCGACCAAAGATTGTAACGGTGTTGTTTCCTGTTTCACAATTGTTGTGAATTCTGCGGGTGGTATTGTTGTTGCTGATGTTGCTGTTGTTGTTGTTGTTGTTGCGGTCGTGGTTGCTGTGGTAATCGAAGTACTGGACAATGTATTATGATTATTGTTCGGAATTATCGTTGGCGATCTATGATGAGATTGATGATGGTGATGATGATGATGATGATGATTATTATGATGGAATACACGTAAATCGCTTGGCTCTTCAACGGCCAATAGAGCGGCGTTTTGTTCACGATAAAATTCACGCAGTCTTCTCTCTTTCAATTTGCACAATTTTATACCATTTGTTGGAGAATTACTACGTGGGATTTCTTCTTTTATTAATGGTTTTGTTTCGATAATCGTTGGCGACATAGGTTCCGGCATTATTGGTGTTTTCACCATTGGTGGGCTCAGCTGTCTTGTTTCCTAAAACAGAAAAGAAAATAATTGAAAGTTAGTAATGGCTTGATATTACATGTAAAATAGTTTTTAAAAATATCTAATAAACAATTTTCTCAAATGAGCTTGATCAAAATTTCGATTTTTTTTACTGGCTATTTAATCGCCATTATTATTATTCTTAATTTTAATTAGAGGCAATCTTAACCTCATAGATCTCCCAGAAAATTCATAAAATCAGTTTAAAAAAATAAAAAAAAGGAAAGTAATAGGTGTACATTACTATACCAAGCTTAAAGAAATAGGTTGAATCATTTAATAAGGAAATATCCAATTAAGGAAAACGCATTTCGGGTCAACTGATTTTCTTTAGTATCAAAATTTTGGCAAAATATTAGATTCTCATTTATATTAATACAGTTGAAGGGCTTTAACTGTAAAAAAAATACGGATATGATATCACAGAGAACAGTTTTATCATTCTCTCGTCTCCAAAACTCTTTTCTAAAATCAATTACTTATCTCTGTAAATTAAAAGAAAAAAATACAGGTGAACTGTTTTTTAAAAAAATTGTCAAAGAAAAACAAAAAAAAAACGGAAATATCCATTCAGAAATATGTTACATCCGGTTAAGGAATTTCGATCAATTGTCTATCGGGATTGGCCAAACCCTACGCTATCCAAAGCCCTACGGGGCCCAATAGCCCAATTATATTTTCAAACTGCAATTTTCTTGCTCAGAAGATCTCAAAATATGGTTTTTCCTGTGAAAATTCAATATAAAAAAGCAGACGCGAATGCGATACTTCCTGCAGCAGAAGTGAAAGAAAGAAAATGAATTTGATACTGCAGCTTCGATCATATTGATTGCTTGTACATGGAAATGGCTATAAAGTAAAAATCTACTGCGACCTCAAACATCTATTTGGCTGCTTTTGTGTGCCAATGTTTATATATACAAAATATAATTGACTCTAGAGTGTACAAATATAAGTGTGAATGAATATGTATGTGCGTGGTAGAGAGCGGTGAGTGTGCGTGTTTGTTCGCTAAACCCAAATATTTGTTGAACACAGCAGCTTCCGCTATTTTTGTTTTTAAATTATTTGGTCATACATAAACCATTTCGTTAAAAAAAACAAAATATTTTTTTCATGCCCACAGGAACTCAAAACATGTATTTCCGGTAAAATACCAATTGAAAATTTGATACAAACGTAATACTTCCTCCTAACAGCAGTAAGTGGGATTAAAATTAATAGAAAGTCCATAACAAATGCCTTTTTGTTGCCTTTTGGACTTTTTCACGACTTACATTAAACAGTTACAGCAGCATTTAAATTTTAAATTTTTAATCATCTTGTATTTAAAAAAAATATAACAAGTTAAAAAAATAAAAGATAAGTTGCATTTTAAGAAAGTTTGATTAAATATATAATTTAACTGACAAAAACAATGTTTTAAAAGAAATCTCAGGGCCGCCGGCCGAATACAAAGCCTTCGCCAGCCGCCAGTGTGGGACCCTTGATTTAAACGATACCGCATGCCTTTGTAATGTATAAATAAATTACCTGCATGTGTGCAAAAACACATTTTGACTTTATTACCTGGCTAATAGCTTATAATATTACCGTGGTTGATAAATGGTATTTTATTCCCACAGCCTGTATAATCGTCTCCCAGATAGGGCGCTGTCAACAAGATCAAATCTCTCTCTTCCTTTCTTTTTTCTCTTCTCTCTCTCTCTACACATTTCTTGCTAATAAGAAATAAATGATAATAATTTATGTATTTGCATTACTATGAATATTATTGATATTTGAATAGAACAATAGACGATATATTTCATCTAATACTAGTTACAACATTCCATTTGTCTATTTAACGGCCTTGTGAATTAATCTTACGACAATTATTTAGTCAGTCATGAATGGCTGTTTCTTGTTTATTTGTTAATCTGCATTTTACTTCTTTTTTTTTTTTGCAACGCATATTTTAAATAGGGTTTTTTGTTTTAATAATCAATTTAATTTCTTACGTCACTTAAAAAAAAAAAAGGATTTGATAGAGCAATTTGTTTACAAGCAGGGTTCTCTATATTTTCGGATGGATTTTTCTCTGAAGACAAAAATGTTGCTTCGTTCCATTTGTCAGTTCTCGCGGAAGTCGTTTGTATAAAGAAAAGCAACCTAAGGGTTGAACTAAATCATTAACTAGCAAGCTGACAACTCCTGAAGGATGTCTTTGGTCAAGTTGTTAAATCGGGGCTTTGCATGCTGATCCAGGATCACCTCTCTAGGCATTTCCGACTGAAAGGACAACTGATCAAGCTGTGGCGATACATCACTTATGCAGATTCTATGAGGAGATGAACTCCCATATTATATGCCCCTTTGTTGTTCAGATAAATTTAGAAACCACTGGATGCCTACTTATCCAGTTAGAACCTTAGGAAAATCAATTGTCCTGGAAAATGTTCCATAAAAAATGTGTTTGGCATTTAGTTAGTCAGTAGTATGCGATGTTTACAGAAAAAAAACATTGTAGTCATTTTCGAGAAATATGTGAAAAACGGAAGGAGACATTCAGTATATAGTTCATTTCCGGTTTTTGGTCGGTCAAACCAATCAAACTTAGCAAGTTTGAGCTTCCTACAATTATTCGTTTTTGAGAAATTTAGTTCCCAACTCGCACAGACCATGTACTAAAAGAAACTCAATTCGAAAGTTTGTTACCATCGCAATGCTTTTTCACTTACGCAGTAAGAGAAAGTAAAAAGTTGTGTTCTCTAAAAAGAAAGTGCGAAGAGTAGAGGAAATTCATCTTGTACTTAATCTAAGGTTTCGCAGAGTATTAAGCAATTAATCGACAGCACTTTTTGATTGTCGAAAAAATATTTTGAATTAAATTCGAGTCCCCCAAAAAGTCAAAAGGCTAATATAAGCAGCTTTTGCAATAATGGTTTATACAATTTTAACTTTTAATTAAAAAAAACAATTAATTTACCTGTCGAAACATAAGCAATGTAGGATTGTAAATAAAATTAATTTACGACAAAAAAAATGTATATTTTGACATTCATGACGTAATTACTAGTAGAATAAATCTAATATTATGGACATGGACATATTAGAATGTATTTTAAAACATAATAATCATTTATATTATGTATATTTAATTGAGAGGGGGGAGTAATATTTAGTAAACCAAATCTTTTAAAATGGTGGGAGGAGAATAGATCGGTCGTTAGACCATAGAAATAGTTATTTTAGCAGGTGAAGGTTATATCTCTATGGTAACTATATAGGAGGCAGTGTTATGGTATTATTATCATTATTAACCACTTAATATCATTAATAATGAAGTGTATTAACAACACAGCTGTTAACAAAAAAGAAAAAAAATTTAAACAATATGAATATATATTATAATATTAATGTATGGCAATTTTTATAAACTACATTGGTTATTAGTCAAAATTGTTTTTAATAAAACCATATCTTTTGAGATATCAAGTTTCTTTTTATTATAATTTCAATAATAATAAATATAATTATTTGCCTGTGACATTTAATGTTCTTGACTTTATTATTTATGACTCAATAATGTTTCTCATTTCTTAAGGGCAAATTATATAGGATTTAACCTTTTTTTTCTTTAAATATAAGATTACAGCATTTTATTTAAAATTATATATATGTAAATAGGTTTTTTTTTTTATTTTTTCACTTAATCTCAATAAAAATATCTGGTGTGAAATACTGCACACCGGGTTCCCTTACCTACAGCGCTCAATGATTTAATTCTATTATTCAAGAAAAACAAAAATTAATGTACAAAAGAGGGGAGAAAATAGCCAGTTGTATCATTTCCAATGGGCTATATACTTTCACTCACTCACTGTAACTAGAGGATAGCAGATCACGAGGCCACTGGCATTTGAATCTTCGGGAAGGATTACCTAGTATTGTACGAGAAGAAAGAAGACGTACTAGAGAGGATTGGTATGAGAGGATAAGGGTTTATGAAATTTTTCTTGGATCGTGTACTTGCTACTTCTCTTACGTATGGTATTTCGAGATCTGTATGGTGAGTGTGATCGGAAACATAGAAGGGAGCAAGGACTATGGTTGGGACTGAGTATTTTGGACTGGAATGACTAGATGCGCTGGAGATTGAACGCCGAGTTTGTGTCCTATAATTCTATATCGTATGTCGAGACTGGTTTAATGAATGAAATGAAAAATAAGTCGCCTGTTTACCATTGGGAGTTTGGTTGCATCCCTCAGTGCTCTCACAATCTTTTATATCATAAGTTGAAGTTCCTGTGTGGGTTCACACATCAGTCTTTTGTCGATGTATAGTCCCAGATGACGGACGATGTTGACGGAGGGAAATGGAATATTATTATAATATCTTGGTGCTGCAGCAATTCTCCTTAGAGTAAACATTTTCTCTCATTTAATTTTATCTTCCACAGTTAAAATTCCTCTCGGAAACGGAAGTGAATTGAAGGTTTCTGATTGAGGTCACGGGTTTTCGGTGTGTTACGAGAATAGCTATGTTATTAGCGTAAGATTTAATTGTTATTTTTATTTAGAGGTTAGTGTATTTACTTGGCTTCAACGCATATACAGTCAAAATATACACTAAATAGCATTCGTTGGCCCAACGTCGTAGCTCTCCTTTCCCAGAATTCCCTTAACTATAAATTTTACCAGAAAAAATGATTAAAAGTTCTAGAACTTCATATATGTAGTTGAAATAAAACTGTAAAGGAAATCGATTAATCTGTTTAGATCTTAATCGATTTATCTTAAAATTCTAATCATTAAAGTACAACTTCCCCATCTGCTGATTTTTCTCCATGCATCGATTGTTTGTAATATAAAGAAATGGCATTTTTCAGGAAAGCTATAATTTTCGAAATGTATGTTTTGTGAGGTCCCCTGAATATTGATAAAAATGTTTTCTGCGAATCTTTTTCAGCAACTGACAGAAATGTTTCTAATCGAAATCCATCAACCGCAAGTGGGACATTACTGCATTTTTTTTTACAATTTTCCCGATTTTTTCAAAAACGGCTTAAACGATTTTCTTGCAACTTTTCTTCAAACGGTATTTTTATGGAGAAAATCTTAGAAAACTGAATAAAAAAACGGTTTAGTAGGAACGCACTTTCGGTTCAGCGATTTTTGCCTAACTCGGAATATTGACCACATATTTTTTTTCTATTTAATATTATTTAGATGATAGGATTATTATAATAAAATTGAAATAGTACTTTATAGAAAAAATAACCCTCCCTCTCCCCTAGAGCTGCCTGGAATGTATTTTCCCAGAGAAATATTTCCAATAAAAGTTGTAGCTCTATCTATATTAAAAAAAAAATCTGTTATAAAGCACTCACACAACTTTCTCTTATTCCAGTTTTCAAAATTGTAATTGACAAATTTTATAGTTAGTGTACCAAATTTAATGAAATTCGTCGGAGTTGGTCGAAAACCGAAAAAACTGTTCAGTGAAAACACCCATCCGGTTTACTAATTTTCTTGAAACTCCGAATTTTGGCCATCTATTTATTTCTAATTAGTTTTGATTTGGATGGTAGAATTGAATAATCAACTATGATAGCACTTTAGAGAAAGCATAACCCCACCTCTCCCCCAAAAGTGCCCTTAAATGACTTTCCCAGGAGAAATGTTTCAAATAAAAGTTGTAGCCTTTATATGTGTAGCTCACATTCCTACTTTAAAGAAAATCGTTGGCGAGGAAGCCGTTTTTGAGAAAATACCAGAAAACTGTAAAAACGCACTTCCGGTCATCCGATTTTTTCAAACTCGGAATTTCAAAAATACATTTAAGTCTAATTAATATTATTTAGATGACAGATTTGTATAGTAATCTGATAATAACCTATCCCCCAAAAGTGCCCTTAAATGAATTTTCCCAGAGAAATGTTTTAAATAAAAGTCGTAGATTTTGGTATGTGTAGTTGGTATACCATGTTTCAAGAAAATCGTCGAAGCCATTTTTGAGAAAATCGCAAAAAAGTGAATAAACCATTTAGCAAAGTGGTACTTGCAGTTGCGGAATTTTGACAGATGACCTACTGTCGGATCCCATGGTGATGCCCAAACGGAATATCAAGTTTGAACTTTATATGATTTTTCGTTTTTGAGATATGCTGTTCACATACACCCAGACTTACACACACATGCACACACACACACACACACACATAATGATTGATTTATCGTATTATTTTTCTGAAATAAGGTCTTATTTTCTTTTAAGTTTGTATAAGTTAATAATTATCATTTTCATAAGAAGTTACTTTGACAGTGATTAAATTGTTTAGTTTATAATAGTTCTGACAAATAATTTCATATAGTGCTCGAAGAGCAGAGCCATGATTTGTAAATTTAAAAAAAAACACACACACACCATTTTCTAAAAACCACTGTTTAGGACTCAGGGGACCTCAAAACGGATATTTCCGGTGAAAACTCGATATCGAATATTTGACACGATTGCAATACTTCCTCTCTAACAACAGTTAGAGAAAATAATGTATTATTAAATGAGAAAAAAAGAAGAACGATGAAACTTCCAATTACTTTCACACCATAAAATATAAAATGAAGAATAATTATTATTCACAGTATTCATATTCCATTAGTGACGCTACCTGTAAATGGAGTTGTCAGTATTTAGCTGTAATAGTATGTTGGAGAAAAACATATAACTTAACAATACCGTAAGGTTTTATGGTCTTTTTTTCTCCCCCATCGAAAATGGGAAAATAAAATAATAAAACAAAACAGAAACGATAATGTAAAGTTGTTTTAAATATTTCCATTGTGTAATATAATAAAAGAAGAGGACAAAGGTTATAGAAGAATAATAGCCGGGACAGACAGTATAGAATACAAAAGTTGTGTGAAGAAGTATAAGAAAAAATAATAAAAAATTAATAAATAAGTGAAATAAGCAAATAAACAACAGAAAGGGAGGGCAAAAGTGATTATGGAAGAAATACGTACGCATATAACAGAGATAAAGGTTATAAAAGGTTATTAACTGTTGTCCCACTCTCTCTCTGTTTCTCTTTATTATAATGACATTTCTCTGATTGTAAATCCATAAAATTATTATCCATAATAAGCTTCTATTTTCGTAAGTGTTATTTCGTTATTCAATAAATAACAAAATACTTGATTAACATTTATTACATCATAAATTTATTTTATAAAAATAAATAAACTAGTAGAATATACAATTTTTTTTTACTCTTATAATGAAGTAACTTTATGTAACTTTATCGGATTTTCGAAATTTGCATTCTTATCAGGTGATTTGTTTGTTGAGCAGGAACGGTAAAATCCTGGAAGAAGCGGGAAATTGTGAAGTAGTCGTAAAAAGAAGAAGTGAATCGACAAGGAAATGAAAATGCTTCGATCAACCCGACACTTTAGTGTAAGGACTGTCCAAAGAGAATAATCGTCAGAAAAAACTCGTGGGGACTGCAACATTTTCAGGCCTTCCAAAAAAGAACAGATGAATAAAATGAGGGAAAATTCTATATAAGAAAGGAGTCAGACGTTAACTAAACCAGTGTAAGAGAGGAGTGAAATAAAAAGAAGAAAGAAAGAAGGAAAGTTAGCATGGTAACGACACTTTAGAAGAAGACCTGAAAAGATGAGAAAATGGGTCGACTAAGAAACTGAAATGAAAATGAGGAGCTGATGGCAAGAATGGGGAGTGAGATGGGAGACGGGCTGGTCATGGTTAGTTCAGCAAACGGAAATATCGGCAAAAATAAAAAGGAAAAAATGACGTTCTTACAGAAAACAAAACTCCAATAAAATCGCAGAAAGCAAAGCATACCTGACATTCATTTGTTTAATGCAAGGAATTATATACAGAGTTTCGGTGAATAAAGGATTGAGGTTGGAAAACATTTTACTGATTTAAAAAAAAGTTTTTAAAATGTCAATTGTTTCGACAAAAATCCATTCAACCGGAAGTGCGACTGATTTTTCGTGATTTTCTTAAAAACCGCTCAACGATTTTCAATAAACTTCATATGCTACCTATATACATAAATACTAATTAGTTTTATTTGAAACTTTTTTTCCGGGAAAATTGATATTTGTGGAGGGGGGGCTGGTTGTAATAGTAGCGCTAAGCTTTCTTCAAAGCATCACTTCTGTTCAATGTATAGTTTCTACCACCTGTATAATATTAATATACATTCCAAATTAATAAAATTCCAAATTTGATAAAAATCGTTAAACAAGAATTGCGGTTTTACAGAATAGGTTTTTGAGTTTTTTTGGAATTTTCTCGACAAGTACAACAAAAACATCCTGATGATGGGCGAACGCCCGAAACCGTTCGATGACCACAAAGTGAAGCAAGCTATCCGGAAAATATCTCTGATAATTTCATATTTATTTTAGGGAATCGAAAAAGTATGATCCTAAACTTCTAATGAGCATTTTCATTAATTTTGATTTTTCACTACTCCTGTAGAAGGAAATTGATCACCACTTCGTCTTGTTAAGTCTTGCGCCACCACTTACACTGATCTCCCTCCAACACACTTTTCCTGTACACAGAAATAGATGAAGTGTGCAACTATTTCGGTTGAGCATACTTATAGGTAAAATTCTAATTCACCCCACCTCCATATGCCATTTCTTTTTTATAGACATAGTGTCTTTTTATATATTTTGCGTAAATTGGTTGTAGCTAATCAAAGAAGTGAACATTTTGTCACTTCTTATTTTTACAACAAAAACAAAAAAAAAACAACACAAACACAAACATAAATTTCAATTATGGTCCAATTATAATTTTGTCCATTTCTAAGCAAAAAGAAAAAAAAAATTAAAAATTTTTTACAAATGAATTTATAATAAATCAAATTATGAATATAAATTCTCTTGTAAAACAAATTCTTAGTTTTCAAAAAAATAAATTTTACTACAAACTGAATAAATTTCATTTTATTATTTATTTCCGACCAAAAGAAAAAAAAAACAAACAGGTTTTAAGAAGTTACTTCTTTTTTTGACCAAAAAAATTCATAAATTTACAATATAGTCCAATTATAATATCAAGAAAAGAATTTTTAGCCAATAAGTAATCGTTATGGGCCATTTTGAAATGTTTATTTTAATAATTTATAAATTCATTTTTTTTCTTTTTTAAAGAGAAGGAAAATTTATGATAATATGGAATAATACTGGCACGGTTAGTTAACCCATTTTAGACTCGTATGTTTGATTTAATATAAAGAAGTGTTTGAGTAAAAATTTAAGAGTTACGTATTAATAATATATATATTTTTTTATGTTATAGATATAGGGGAGGCAAGTGTTTTTGAACAAATTTTCTATCTAGTCATGATGGTGATTAAGTGAATTATAGAGCTTCCTTTTTATAAATATTGCGGTCCACTTATGGTTACTATTTTGCTCTAGAATACGTATATTTACTAACATATGGCCAATAGAAAGTAGATTCTGTTACAAATTAAACAATAATGATAAAGACAGGTGTGAAGTATCAAACGGCATTTCTCTATCTGCTTATTTCTTAACATTTAATTATTAAATTTTTTTCATATTTGGAATTTTCTTTTTAACTGTAATTAATTGTTTATGACAATTATAGCGAAGTATTATCTTCACAGCTCTCCAAGAAACTACTACGTATGAACCAACCTTTTCTTTTATGGAATAAGCGGTGACAATTTCTTTTAGCAGACTGATTTTCTAGGCAGTTTGTTTGAAACGTATGAACAAAAAATAGACGGCGTATTGCTAAAAAAGTTTCTCCTCTCGATCAACTTTAAACTCAGGAGTCACCACAAGAAGCTAAGCTTTGAATGCCATAGCGTTTGCAGTTTTCTGAATAAATAGACTTGTAATTGGTGCTCTAGATTGAAAGCGTCTATAACTAAGAAAGGGCGCAATACAGCTCTATATCGACGCGCGGATGTCCCCTCGCGTAAAATGTAAGAACAAGTTGATAGTCAATGTTTTAGGCCAGCTTTGGGAAAAAGTACAAAAAAAAAGACAACACTTATGGTGGTACTTCCGGTAAAACGATTATGGCCAATAACTTACAAGCCGGATCCCCCCCCTTGTGAAAGATACCCAAACGGAATATCGAGTCAATGCTCTCTTCTGCGTTTTCCATTTTCATTTATGGTATGATGTTCATGTATGCTGACAGACAAACATCAGAAATTCACTAAAAACTTCTTTTATATAAAGGACAGACATTCCTCATTACAGTCATGTATATATATGATTTTATAAAATTTTCCTAAAAGTAATGTATATTAATACATTTTTCTGAAACAGTATTTAACTGTGTTTTCAGTAATTGAGAAACTGAAGATGCTATTATTGTTCGCTTTTATTTCGTCTAACAACTGTAAGATAAAGAAAGTATTGGATTCGTGTAAGATTTCCAAAATTGAATTTTCTTCGGAGATTAATTGAGATCCTTTGAATATGGAAAAGTGTTTTTCTGAAATTGGTGTTTTATATGCTAGGCATAATTCAAGAAAATGAAATTGCACAAATGTCAAATATGGTGTTTCATCTGCGGGATCTTTTACCCGATCTCTTACTAGGATTAAGAGAAAGTAATATACAGTGTACTCTCGATTATCCGGGTGCAGATTATCTGATTTGCGCGTGCTTGATATCCATGTAATTTCAATTTCTTAAAATTAATTTCAAATTTTTCAATAAGAATGGAGTCTATTTTGATATACGTACATGAAACAAACTGTGTGGTGAGTCAGGAAGTCTCTCTATTTTCTTTGTATGCATAAGTTTGAATATCCTTTTGATTGCATCATTCCTTTAGTCTGATTTTGTCTGAGGGAAGAATAGCTACTACACTGATTCGGGATTGATCACCGGGATTTTTTATAACATACACTATGTTTAGTTTTTTACATACATACTTGTCGCATAAAATGATATAACACCTAAATATTTCCTGCAAAATTTCACTTGTCTGTGCCCTTCCTCTCACCATTAGCCCGGGTAACCGAGAGTACAACTGTAATTATTAATATAAATTATTTAATCAAATTAAAAATAATAAATATAATTAGAAACGATTTTAAATTTCTTATGAACAGATATAGCTATTAAAGTTAGTAATTTTTGAAAAAGGGAATCTTTAACATAAAGGACCGCTCAGCTAATATTATCTCATTAGTTTAAAGATAAATTTTCTTAATAGGAAGTCATAATTTATGCATACAAACGATAATAGTCCTATCTAGTATTCCCTATCTATTAGACTAGGAGAGGAATATTTGATTTATTTCTCAACTAGTTATATTAGTCATGTTGTTGATGGGCCTGCATTTATTTTGGTTTCTTTAAATCAAATAGAACGTGGAAATAAAAATTAACCGAATGATTCATTTTGGATGATTAATTTTGAACGGAATCATCCATTGATAAAATTAGTAAATAGTTAACGGCGCCTTCATTTTATTAAACGAAATTAGGTCACAGCTCACACAGTTTTGGATCTTATTTTAGTTTTTTGAGTTTCTTAGTTGAAGAAGCTAATTAAGGAACGAGTAAATCTCTTCTAAAGAATATGAAACAAAGTTCAACTGAAGCCAGCTGGAGTGCTTAATGCAATTATCCATTATACTCGTAATTTAGATTATAACTGGCATAACTCCTGAAATCAACACGAGATCCCCCACAGCTTCCGGTATTTTTTTTTTTATAGGTAAGAGGAAGTATTATGATCGTGCTAGATTTTCGAAATTCATTTTTCATCAGAAACATATGTTTTGAGATCCCCTGAATGTGAAAAACATGTTTTTAGCGAATAGATCATTCGCTCGTATGTGTGTGTGTTTGCAATGTAGGTATGTGTATTAACAAAATAACTCAAAAACGAAAAATCGCAGGACGCTCAAAAGTTGGTATTCCACTTTTCGTACTACCACCGCATGTGATACGAAGGTTTTCGACTATTTCAGTTTTTCACGCTTTGGTCGAAAACAGTTTCAACGATATTCTTTAAACTTCGTTTATTATCTGAAGACATAAATACCTATAAATTTTTCTTTGAAACATTTTTCTCGGAAAATTAATTTTTTTCTGGAGTTCTGAAGGAACAACAGAGTACCATTAAACTTTTCTGTAAAGTACCACTTCAGTACAATGTATGGTTTTATCGCCGACAGAATAGTAACATACATTAGAACCATTAATAGAAGTCCAAATTTGAAGAAAATCTATTAACCTTAAGTGAGACTTTATAGATTAGGTTTTTGAGATATTTCGAATTTTTTTGAAAAACGGCTGTAATGATTTCCTTTAAATTTGGAATGCTAACTGCAGAGATATAAATCTATTTGTAACTTTTTTCGAAAATATTGATTTCTAAGTAGTATTGTGGAATTAATGGCAAATTACATGGAGTTGGTTTGATTATAATTGAATTAGGGGGACTATTATCTGTTAGGGTTCCCCCGCCATCACTACTATATTTATGTTAGTAAATTTGAAGTTTAAAGATAATTTATTTTTATATATAATTGTAATTAACAGCAGGAGGAGAAAGTCGGGCGAGCATTTCACCCCAGATTGTTTCCTGTTCAATTTATTGGATTAGGGTTTAACATTGGATGCAAGAAGCTTGTACAAGAACTGTGTATATTGCAAACAGGAAATTTAGAGTATATTGCGGATATGACAAATACTGTAATAGTAGAATGTCCATTATAACGATTACAACATATAATAGAAATAAAAAGAAACCAAAGAACAATTAACAGGCTGAATGGCAATAAAACAAATGGCGGAATACTAATAGTCACTCAAATCATTCTCCAAATACGAATTTCTTTTAAAGTGTAAATAGCATTTCCTTCCTATTGTCAACGTCGTATTTTTTAAAAACTCTTTGCCGGTAGTAAACTTAATGCGTTTTGGTGAGGCAGTTAGAAGTCTCTGGTAGTTATTACTTGAATGTTTCGGCATTTATAAATGAAAGTTCCTCGTTATAAGGTATAATCCTTTTTCTTTTTTTCTATTTAAGAATGACAGGACATTATGGTATGGCTAAGGCAGCCAATGCAAATCAGTCACAGTCGCTATTGAATTATGTCGGTAAAAGAGATGACATGAATGATATCAATTATCATTTCAAAATAATTTTCTAACAGCTTTCTTCTTTTTTTTGCAATTTTTGAATTCTACGGTCTGGGGCTGTAGAACCACCCCTCAAGCTCATCCTAATTCCGTAACTCTCTTTTTATTTATTTGTAGCTGCTCTTTTTTTAAAAACTATCGATTCCATATAATCATGAAAATTTCATCACTTCCGTTTTTTGTTTGTTGGACACGTATCGGTTTAAGTATAACATAACCTCCATTACGCATCTAACCATGGCAAGTTATCCAGAAATTTGCACAAGGAAGAACAGCGACAATTTCTCAGTGGGTGACAACACTTGTGTGTCTGTTCCGCAACGTGCCTCGAGCACCAATCAGGCCTTCAAATCTATCGCTTCATTAATGCTTTTTTTCATAGAAGGCAGACATTTTGCCATAGAAGAATGAAAGTTGGAAACCTGAAATAGCGATGTGATTCGCAGATGGGAATGCATACTACAGAATCAACATATTGGGCTGCGATTTTTATCAAGTAAATGATAAATGAAAATATGTAATTTTCCACTCAAAAACAGTCCTTATTTTTATACTTTTTTTATGCAAAAATACACAAATACAAAATTCGTTAGCTCTTACTTTGAAAGTTAATTAAACAACAACCTATATGCAATCGATTACATAAACAGATCCTTATTATTATTTTATTCGTTCCTTATCACTATTTTACCTTTTCACTATTTTTATCGTGCCTTTAATTATACGCTGAATGTTCCACAGTTTTCAGCCTACATTTTATTATCTTACATCAATCCTTTATTCTTCCATGCTAAAATACGAAAGTATTGTAAAATTAGGATGTGTATAAATATATTTTAGAAAATTATGTCGAAAACTGTTTTAAAAAATAAAACATCCTTAATAAAATACAAAAAACTCGCTGCGATGTCCTGATGGATTGGAACAGTGAAAGGAATAGACCGCGATTGTTGGAAGAAGTTGTGGAATTAATAGAAGAAAAAATGATAGTGTATCTGCAATGGCTAGTATGAAAAGGAAGATATCATTTGGGAGAATTATATGAAGAAGAAAAAAGGAATTCAGAGACAAATAAAAATAATGAGTGAGATAGGACTGTGGCCCAAATAAAGAGAAGCGTTCATGGGAGGAAATACCGGTATCGAATAAGTGGTGACAGAGCAGGAGAAAATGGTGGGATGAGGTATATAAAAGTCTCATGGGGAATAGCCTGAGCGTAGAGGAGGGTAACTGAACTGGAAAACAGCAATAAGAAACTTAGGTTGAGGAATAGCGCAAAAAAAAAAAAATTGAAACTAGAAGAACTGGTAAGACTCATTTTATTTAATACATGATATTAAAACTAAAATCTTTTGTTTCTTAACTTACTGAAAGACCCACGTAGAAAGTGAACTGAAAGAAGTGATTTGTACTTAATTTACTGATGTATATTATTATTGAATCAAACTGGAAAATTTACGTAATTCAGCAATGGTTTTTAATTTTTAAATAATAATAATCGATTATTGAAAATAAAATAGAGATCGATCATTAAAGAATTTAAAAGATAAGTAATGAAAAAAAAGTAGGGCATATGATTGGGCGTAAGTGAGATAGTGTGAGGGCGGCGTGAGAATACATTAGTTGTGAGTGTATTAGTGCGATGACGAGCGTGACATCACGTTATCTTCCATTATAGTACAAACATCAGCTTATAATATTAAGTAGAATATATAAGAAGAGAGAGAGAAAGAATGAGAGCGCGTGAGAGAGAGAAGATTGACCTGAAAGAGAGATGTGATGAAGTGGACTGAAAGAAAACACGGAACAGATTCTATTTCTTTCTTTCTTTTTTTACGTCTATTTAAATAAACAAATGTCAAACATACATTCACCCACACTCTTCTTCTATTATTAAATGAATAACCAAGTCCTAGCAGTATTGAACTATAAGTACAATAAACAATAAGTGATTGTTATATCTTATACTCTTAAGATCTATCGCATTTGCTGACTGAATTAAATTAATGTTGACCTTACACATTCTTAATAGATTTCAAAACATGTGATTTGATAATGACATAGGAAATTATTGTAATTAGGTGAATTTAGATTCCTATATGCATATAGACGTATTTATAAAACAATGGTTTATATGTCATAAGATTGATTATCTTGTGTGCAAATTGGTTTTCTTTGTTACTTCTCTTTTTTTTCCATCTTTGTCTATGATTATCAAAGAATTATAATTTGATTGACCGAGAATTATATTCACTTGATGTATAATACATATTTCTTACCAAATTCACTCCAAATTTGACATCTGGGGGGGTTAACACATTAATTGACCTTAGGTGTTTTATAATGGCATTTTAGGGTGAAAACCCCAAAGTCACGGTATCCACATAAGCACGGTATCCAAATATTCTTGGAATACAGTCACTCTTGGAAACTGCGAGGAATAATTTTCTAGAAAATCGTGAAGGTTTTTTTTTAAAAAAAAAAATTAAAAATAAGAGAAAGTAATAAATTGGCGCTTCTGGCTTTTGACCAAAAGCGCCAATTTATCACACGTGGAATCCATCTTTTCATATACAATCTCGATATCGAATTTGAAATATTTCATTTTGACACATAGGGACTTTAAAACAATACATAGTTATAAAAATTGAATGTTGAACATGGAATGTAATAGTTTTATTACTAAGTATTAAACTATAATAGCTCCGCTTATTAGACTTAATGCTGGTATTAAACTAATAGTTTATTCTTGATATCTCAATTTGGGATCGTCCTATCATTTAAGGTAAAAAAAAAAATGAAATAAACTTTTGATGAAATTATTGTGTATGTCATGTTTTTATCTGTATGAAGATAAAAAGGAGTAGAGGAATATCGAGTACTGATATGCAGGGACCAATATCGGTCAGGGTGGCACCGTGAAATGTCATCATGAAATCTCAAAATGTCGTCTGTACTTGGGAGCCACTGAATTTTCGGAAGGGTGGACCTGAACCGGGATTGGCACTCCAGTAAATGGATGTGTGATTGTTTGAGTGAATGCTATAGAGAATATGGAAATTAAAAATACATTAGGATTGTTCATGCAAATAAATATACTCGTATTAGTCCAGTAGGTGCAGAGAACCTAGCCGTTGAGCACCTTAAAAATAACTACAAAAAAAAAAATTGCCGGCAGCCACCATATGGCCAATCCGACACTCAACACATCACATGAGGCATAACGCACCTCCCTGCTTCAAGCTATTCAAAAGCTCAACGCCTAGAGGACAGATCAAGTTCTGCCTACCTCACCCTCTGGCAAATCAGGAAAGGGGAAATTAGGGGATGGCTCAATGAAATATAACCAGGGCTGGCTAGACTCAAAGGGAAATCTTCAAGAAAGCAAAGCTTCTGCTAGTTCAGTCTATCATTTATAGTCTCATGCTACCAAATGGTGGGTGGATAAAGGGAAATCCCTATATCTAATCTATAAAGTTCTTGCAAGTACTCCCAGTCTTAAGTTTAATATATCAGTGAACAATAAATGTAATTTTTTCTTCCTCAGTTCTCTGTACGAAATGATAATATTTGAAATAGATTTTTCCAAATGAAAATTCTTGGTATTTGTTGAAATTGTAAGAGGAAATATTGCGGGAGTGTCAAATTTTCGAAATTAGAGAAAAACAAAGAGAAATTGATAGAATTCAAGGTTGGATGAAAATCGTTTGATAGGAATTACGACTTTACTTAACACTCTTTCTGAGTTTTTTCGAATTGTCTCAAACGTTAGGTTTCACCTCCAAACTGTACAATCAATACTTTTGGGGCTTGTTGGTAGAGCAGTCCAGTGGTATTCAATATGATATCTGAGGAAAACCCGGGAATTAATAATTGCCTTAAGAGGAAAATTTATGTCAATGTTTAGATTGATGATTATAACTTTTCCGAAAAGTACGAAGAAAAAAATCGATTAGTAAAATGGAATCTTTTATTTAAAATTATATTTGAAGTTAAAAATTGTTTAAACATTTAGATATAACAATAATACAAAATGTAAAACAATACAAGACGAAAAATAATAACAATAATAAAAAAAATATCGTATAAAGTTCGTTAACCTGATAATATTAAGTTTTGTGGTTTAGAGTGTGTGTGGTTTCAACTTTAAACAGTTGTGTGGTTTTTCATACTGAATAAAAGAAAAAAATATTTTGAGGTTGGCATTAATATTACAGCCATGAAATATAAACATAACTAGTAACAAAATGTAATAAAATAAAATAAAAATAACAAAAAAAATTAAAAATAAGAAGACAATAAAAATTATTTAAAAACAAAACTTTTTAATATTTATACATTGCGAACTGTTTTTGTTTTTACTTTTTTAAATTGTAATGAGTTATGTAATGAAAATTAGATTAAAAAAATCTGGTGTACAACACTCATACAACTTTCTCTTATCTTGTAGTCGTTGCGTGTGTAATGACATGGAAAGTCATACCAATGTCAAAGTGGTTCCAGCCAGCTGCTATCTTAACAAAGGATGGCAGTAATAAAAGAGCAATTTATAACCAGCGACCTAGCAGGCCGCCGTCTTCAAGACAATGCCGGCCAAACAAACAACAAAGCCCTTTTCAATACTTTACATCAAAGCAAGCACCGATAAGGTTGGCCACTGACCTAAATAAGGTCAGCAAACTACCAAGGTCGCAAGGTCGCACACTAGGACAGATGTCTTGGTGTGAGTGTGGCCAACACCGATATATAAACTCTATCATATACATCGAGAGGATTATTATATCATATACGACTATACGAGCACGTCTATAAACACGAGCAGCAGTTTACGCGACTACACACAGTTTCATTTAAACTTATTATCTTTTAGTAGTGCATCTTAGTTCGTCTATTTTATCATTCTAATTTATTACTTATTTATCTTCTATTTATTCCTAAATATTTTGCTAGTTATTAGTTACCATTTATACGTTAAAATTATTGTTAAAATACAGTTTATTTTTATAAAATCTGTATTAATAATTCGAGCACGAACTTTCCAAATCTCTCAACTAACTTCCGCCCTCTTCAAGACATCTACTACATCAGGAATCACAACAAACGATTCCATTACATCTGGTGGCAGCTACTAGGATCCGAACAGCGATTCCATTACACGTGCAATATTATACAGCGTAGGCAACTTATACAGTAATGAAATGGCACTTCAGAGAGTAGTGTGATACCTCAGTTTTCCCAAAACACCTCTAAAATAAATTTTATCTGAGAAAAGTTACAAACAAAAGAGATATAGGTCTGTGTGTGTGTGTGTGTGTGTGTTTGTGTGTGTGTGTGGTCAGTAAAACTCAAAATGGAAAAAATCGCAAAATATTAAAAAGCAACCTAATATTTAGTTTAAGTGTTAGTATGGGACCTGAGAATAAGGTTTTGCAAAAAATCGATGAACCGGAAGTTTACTGAACAGATTTTTCGTTTTTCTCCAATTTTCTCGAAAACAACTGCAACGATCTTTTTTAAACTTGGAATATCAACTATACATATCAGAGCTGCAACTTTTATTTGAAATATTTCTCCGAGAGAATTCATTTAGGGGCACATTTGGATTTTTCTTTTCCTCTGAGGTGCTATTTTACTTTACTATACAATACTATCATGGAAATAATATTTATTATAATTAAAAAATATAGCCGAAATTCCGTGTTTGAGGAAAATTGGTTGTGCGGAGGTGCGTTTTTACCCAACAGTTGCTTTGAGTCTTTTGCTATTTTTTCTAAAACCGCTCCGACAATTTTCTTTTAACTATTTATTGTGAACTACATATATAAAGAGCTACGACTTTTATTTGCAACATTGCTTCGGAAAATTTATTTAAGGGAGATTTTGGGGGAAGGTTTGGGATTATGCTTTCCTCCAAAGTACTATTTTCATTTATTACACGATTTTATCATCCATAGTATTATGTTGCCAAAATTCTATGTTTGAGGAAAATCGATTGACCGGAAATGCGAATTTACTGGAGGGTATTTTCATTTTTCGCAATTTTCTCCATAAAAACACCGACAAATTTCATTGAATTTATTGCAGTAACTGTGAATATAAACATCTATCACTTTTATTTGAAACTTTTTCCCGAGAATTTCAATAAACAAGATTTGGGAGGGGAGAGGGAGGTATTGTTTTTCTCAAAAAAGTCATTTTATAAAATTAGACCACCATTTAGTAAAAATTATAAGTTTGAAGAAAATTTGTCAATTCACCAGATGAGCATTTAGTAATGGACATAAATAATAAATTAAAATCTCATTAATTAAATTGGATTTTTTAATAAACTTTAATAAAAAAATATTCTCTCTCTCTCTCTCTCTCTCTTTCCGTTTGTACAGGATAGAGGCAAGAATATCTCTAAAAAATGAAAAGTGCTCAGCGGAAATTGTTTGATATATTTTCCTTCAAAATAAATTTTCTTTTTAATATGAAGATTTTGTTTGTTTGTGGGCCTTATATCTTAGAACTGTTCCCTATATAAATCTGTAACACTTAACAGGACCCAATGTTTGAAGCGTTATTGGCCTCGTGACCTCCTGCTTTGCACACAAGCGTTATGTATTAATACCACTGATATTTTCTATAAATGCTTTTCATGTCATGCATTTACTTTATCTGAAGAGAGAGTGTAAGAGAGAGAGAGAGAGAGAGAATACTAACTAATGTGTATAAGTTCTGTTATAATATTTTGATTTCTTTGAATATCGGTGGCGTCCCAGCTAAAAATTTGGCTTTCTCTCGACCCCCTGAAGTGACAGAAAGAGAGACAACCTGATACCGAGAATATCTTTAAAATGATGTTTAACATGGTGGTTCGTTAGTCCATTTGCCAAACCAGTTTAAGCCAATCTAAAACACCATTTATGGCAACAGTTCCTCGCCAAGTTATTGTAAGAAATAAATAATCAGCTGGGTTAGTTGCTTTAAAGGCGGAATAAAATATATAATTAAGTATAAATAATCAGCTAGTTTAAAAATATCATATAGTTATCATTTTAAAAAGCAAATGTTCGAGGAAAATGTTTTGGCAATATTGTAGTACAATGGAACTGCTTTTCCTACATGTTATTTTCCAATTTCAAACAAATAAAAGCATATCATTTTTATTGAAATGCCTATCATTTTCTCCTAATAGATGTTGTGAATCAGTGAATCGGAAACATGCCACAAACTGTTCCAACGGCAAAGATGGATTTCTCCTTCAAGGATTCCCACTGTTGGTTCCTTCCGCTTTCTTCTTTTGTTTCAAAGTCATATCCAGATGGAGTGTTGTATTTTTATCAATACCTAACAAATCCTTATTCACTATGATTCAAAAAGTTAGTGCAATGAATGGTATCAAGAGGGAATACGCTAGGGGTTGCTACGTCTGGTAATGGCAACGTATGAGTCCAACGCTCGTTAAGAAATCAAGTGTTTGGTTTGTAATATCATGAAACTGATGTTAAATCTTTAATAATCGGCAGAATCTACTTGGTTTTCCATAATTTCTCTTTTACAAAAAAAAAAACTTTATAAGTCAGCAAACATTTTTTCCCATTATTCTTTTACTTCAATTTAATCCCGACATTAGACAACTTTTATGCCAGATTTTTACTTTTCTCTTTTTGATGTAAGTGGACGTATGACGTAAGTGATCATGTCAGTAATTCAAATCCACCGGAAATACATATTTTGAGTTCCCTTAATTACGAAAAAAATGTTTTTAACGAATGGTGTGTGAGCGTGTGTGTGTGGTAATCAAATATCTCAAAATCAAATATCCCATTCTGTTTAGGTATTGTCCATGCGCATTAAGGTTTGGAACCAGAATCCATCAATTGGAACTGCGTCTTTATTGAATGAATTTTTTTTCATTTCTTGACAATTTTCTTGAAAACGTCCTCAACGGTTTACTTTATACATAACATAGTAGCTACAAGCTTTTATTCGAGACAAATTGATTTTTTGAGTTGTTCAGAGGAAACAGTAACGTAAAGCTATTTTTTCAAAATACTACGTCAATTCAATGTGTGGTTCTGCCACTTATATAATACTAATATACATTAAAAGTATTGTTAGGATTCCATAGTTCAAGAAAATCGATTAACCGGAAGTTCGATTTTTACTGATTAAGTTTCTGAGTTTTTTTTTTTATAATTATCTCGAATATAACTGAAACGATTTCCTTTAAACTTGGAATGTTAAGTGTACATGGAATTTGTGGTGTTAAATTACAAATATACGGAGTAGTTTCTATGTTATTGGCATGCTCTTCATTTGCTAAACTTTGAAATTTAAAGAAAAGTCATCATTTTTATATATTACCGGCCTAACAAGAGGAATATGAGAAAGTTGAGCGAGTGTTTCACACCAGATTTTTTTTTTGTTCCAGTATATCCCACATTTAGTATTCAGTAAAGATATCTTTCTCTACCAAACATTAGTATGTATTTCAGAATTATTCTTTTAAGTACCGTATATGGTACCGTCAAAAATACTATAGAAGAAAATTGTACAACATCTTGACCATAATACTAATATTTAGAATTATAAATAAATATAAATAAATAAATAAATGGGTACAGCCGTTATTCTTTATTTTTTTCTATATTATATTAGATATTATAGTTAGAAACTTGGTAACAGTCTTTTTTTTTACCCCCAACAATTTTATGATATATAAATAATAAAATAAAAAAATAGTTTTATTTAATTAAAGAAACTGTCATTTTTCTTTAAAGTTAAGATTATTATAAGATGTATACATTATGTATTTATATAATATATGAGTTAGTCATCTATATATGTATATAAGATATATATACATACTGTGACAGCCCACAGAGAGATGTTTCAAGATATTACACATATATATATATATATATAATAATGTTGCCCTCATTTTTATTTACTTAACGGTATATAGGTTTTTTCCTATTCATTTCAGTTAATCAGGATTTTTTCTTAAAAAGTTGTATTCCATTTTTCAAAAAAAAAAATATATTATTTTTATATCTAGTAATATTAGTAATAAATATCCACCATAACAGACTTAATTCTCATCAATAAAACCAGCTTAGATATCATAACGGTACTTAATTTCTTCTTTATTGATTTTAACTTCTAGTAAAGATTAAAAAAAAAAATTACTCATACATCATTCTCTTAGTGCAGTTTACAGAGATTTTACTAAATGTTTTACTTTAGTTGTCCTCAATTTTATATTAATGGGATAATCTAAATTTAATGAAATACCTTCTCTGAGAAAAGCACAACCTCATACCACCGCCAAAAGCCCACTTAAATTTAATTATCCGGAGAAAAGTTGTAGCTCATTATGTATTATTTAGTTGGTAAATTGAAAGAAAATCATTGGAGCCTTTTTGAGAAAACCGAGAAAAAACTAAAAAATCAGTTCAATACTACTATTTCCGGTTAAGGAATTGTGATAGAGAAATTCCTGTCGAATTTCTCATGGAGATATTCAAATGGAATGTCAAATATAAACATTCTGGAATTTTTCGTTTTTGCGCTATATATTGTTCACATACATACACGCAGAGACCAATTTCTAAAAACCATTCTTTTGGACTCAGGAGAACCTCAAAACATGATGTATTTCCGGTGATAACTTGATATCGAAAACGATACGATTGCAATACTACCAATACTACAGAAGAGGGATTTAGAAGCTTTTGAATACCATGTCTTTACGATAATTTTGACAATGTGTGGCAATAGTATTGCGTTAGTGAAAGAATGATTTAAAAAACGATAAAGCAAAAAAATTAAAGTAAAAAAATGGTTTTTAGAGAATGGTGTGTGTGTGTCTGTGTGTATATGTTTGTCACCATGGGTTCCGACAGTACCTGTCAAAATTCCTCAACCGGAAGTACCCCTTTGCTGAATGGATTTTTCATTTTTTTTGCGATTTTCTTGAAAAACAGCTGCAACGATTTTTCTTTATACTTGTATCAAATACACATATAATGTGCTACTACTTTTATCTGAAACATTTTTCATTTAAGGAGAGTTTGGGGAAAAGGTGGTTTTATGTTGTCCTCTAAAGTGCTAAGTTAGTTAACATAGAATTCTATCATCTAATTCTAAATAATATTAATTAGAATTAAATATGTTTCCAAAAGTTCCATGTTTAAAGAAAATCGGTTGACGGAAGGGCGTTTTTACTGAACAGTTGTTTCAGTTTTCTGCAATCCCCCTCCCCCCCTCAACGCCGAGGGTTCTTAAAATTTGGTTCTCTAACTACAGAGACAAGTTTGTTTGAACCTTTTTTCAGAGAAAATTTATATAAAGTAGTTTAGAGGATGAGAGGGGGGAAGTTATACTTTCCTCAAAATAGTCATTTTGTTAAGTTTAGATTGCCCCATTGATTTAAAATTGAAGACACTGTAAACATTTAGAAATGAAAATTATAAGTTTGAAGAAAATTTATCAATTACAAGTATATAAACTGCAGTAAGAGGAAGTCCGCTGAGTGTTTCACACCAGATTGTTTTTTATAGTAAAATTGAAATACAAGAAGTATTCAGCTTGTATTCTCCAATGACGTGCTTATCAAGTTGCAGGTAACTAATGGCCCTGTTGAAGCGATCTTGTATCAGTAACCCATATACTTTCTAGATATAAAAGTTTTCTTTAATACATAATATTATTATTATTATTTTAAAGGAGATTATTGCATTGCGACCTGAAAGATCTATTGAACCCCACGGAGCCTTCTCGGCGCACTGCCGGCCTAAGAGCAGTGTTCTCTAGCAACAGACAACACTGCCCATCCATGGACAGTGAGCTGTAGAGGCTCCTAGGAAAGAAAATCTAAGGGCAGTCCAGCGCGCTACCACTGATTAATCTCTTCCTTCTCACTTGGCTTACGCCAATTAACTAGAGACGGAGGCTCTAGTTTATGTATTGTGTTTATCCTTATCTGTAAATGGTGGAGTGTATGTAGTTAAAGTGTATTGTGTACTATTCTGGCGAAATGCATGGAGTACTGAGTTGTGGTAACCCTTGAAGTCGCTACTTCCCAAGTAACTACATGCAATAGATAACCCTTGCATGCTAATACATAAGTACTTATAGAACACGTACAGAGTTATACTAAACCCGCACAACGTACGTGTCTATAAATTTATCTAATTGCATCAAACATTATTATATTTCTTCGCAGTTTTTTATTTCTTTTTGATTGGTTTACTCAAGATTTTTTGGGGCCTAGCCAAACATGTTCTTAAGGCGCGTTCTCACGAGTCAAGTGTAGCTGACCGATTTTAGTTGATCAACAGAAGTTGAATGAAGAACCTAGCGAGAAACTTTTCTTTCAATAAAGTTGAGCAACTTTTTAGTGGATCAACAAAAGTTTGACCGAGTCAAACTTTATCGTTCAAGTATGACGCATCTTTCAAGTATTAACAAGTGTGAACCTCCGAATCGCCCAATTGGCCTCTCAGTGTGCTTTCAACTCATAGAGTGCTCCGTGTCGTTATTGAAACGGTTTGATCGATTTCAGTTGAAACGTATGAACCAAACAAAACTGATTCAAGTCGCAACTTTGGCTGATCAACTAAAATCGGACAACTAAACTTGACTCGTGAGAACGCGTCTTTTTATATTATAAACAATCTGGATGCGAAATACTTATCAGGATTTTCATTTAATTGCGTTTATCAACTTCTAATGCGCAAATTATCTTCCCACAGTCAAAATTATTACTGCTTATTAAATAGGTCCAATCGGCCCTCCTAATAGAGGAGCCGCATTGAAAAGAATGGTACTTGTGAGGGGGGTAGATTAGATTAGATTTAATGGGGGAATTGGTTCTTCAGCCTGCGCCACTGCGATCTCCATGGGTCTAAATGGGGGAGGGGGTATTTCACAACTCCCCAGGCACTGATTTTTTCTTAAAACAATGTTTTATATAAAAAATACTTATACAGAAATTTTTTTTGAGCCATTTTCGTAAAAATTCGGATAACCGACCAAAAACAAAAAAATAATCAATTAGTAAACTGGCTGTTCCGATTTGCATATGTTCACAAAAAACTTCATTTCGAAACCCTTAGTGGATACCTCTATTATTATTTTATCCATCTAGGGAGAGGGATCAAATCCTACGCATCGTGAGCACCTCTCCTGCAATATTACTGCTCGATTCTTAATTGGTATAGGAGAAATTACTGCAATCAAGGTAAAAATTTCGAAATTGAATTTCCCGGATACAAATATTTTGAGCCCAGCTGGCAACGAATTAAGAGATAAGAGATTGTCCAGTCTCTTCCTCTCTCGCCTTTTTTTTCTTTTCTCACTCTCATGAATTGAGCGCCTGTCTAAATGGAATTTTAAAATTTGAGTTCCTGCATTTTTCATTTTTTATTATGTTTTTATCACTCTCTGTCTCTCTCTCTAAATATTTTTTGTACATTCAACGTCAATATCATGTTCATTGTCACCCGGAGCCCGCTCAGTGTACTGTCGACCTCCGGACACTGTTTTCTCGTTTCAGACAACACATTCCATTACCGGACAGTAAGCTGTAGAGGAGGCTCCTAGGCAGGTTATTTTATAGTAAATAATTTACTGAGTGTTAAAATACCAAAAAAAAAGAATTTAAACTAATTAAATTCTATATTTAATTCTGGGACCCCCCCCCCCCCGAAAGTTACAATAATACAAATAAGTACTTGCAATTTACTGCCGATGTATTCTCTGGATCTGTGGTCGAAATTTTAGCTCTCTAATAAGACGAGCTCGTCCCATGCAAGAAGCCTTTTATACTGGGGATGCCAAGTGGGAAAGATAAAAAAAGAAGATATTTTTCAAAAAGATTTAATTGTGATTGCGCCATGATTATGATGCCATCAGTTGAAACTGATAAAAACGGTATTTGGGACAATGATTGCATTATATTTTCTATAAATATGGAGCGATAACATTATCTGCGATAGATACATTTAGTTTTGTCGTTTCAGATGAAATTCGCTTAGCTACTTCTGAATCATCAAAAATTTGTTCGTGCAAGCTTCATAGTTAAAACCTAAAACGTTGTTTTAATGTGTGAAAAGCTAAAGTTCCTTCAACAGCTGATATTTTGTAATCCAGAGGTGAATATTTTTTAGTAAAAAAATCACTTATA
Source organism: Triatoma infestans (assembly GCA_011037195.1). Classification (NCBI taxonomy): domain Eukaryota; kingdom Metazoa; phylum Arthropoda; class Insecta; order Hemiptera; family Reduviidae; genus Triatoma; species Triatoma infestans. Next base: position 29,287 of record JAAEAF010001372.1, on the reverse strand, counting down.
TGGATGAAATTGACGTATTACAAACCGTGCATATTGCCTCCAATTTTGAATTTGTGATGGTTTAAAACATTTAAGTTTAGTACGTAGTTCTTCAGTAAACAAACTCTCCCGTTTACTCATTTCAGGGCATAAATAAATAAAAATCAAAGCAATTAACTCGAATTTGTAATAATATTGCTATTATTATGACTTGAAACTTACTTACTTTTTTTTACACGTCGGATTAACGTTTGTTATTGCAATTTACAGAGGAAATGGATGAGAACAGGGTCACAAAAACCATAAACATTACTGGAGTGGCGGCTGGAAGCCAACTAGACAATGATTGATGTAACAAAAATAAGTCGTGATATATGTACCGATAGATAAGTAGGGGTAGTAAAACAAGACGAATGAAGTTATTGACGATCATGCCAATTTCGACCGAGTTTTTGTATAACAAAATATTTAAAGGTCGGCTAGATAAAAAAAGTGAACATTTTGAGCATATTTGAAAGAAGAGAGTGAACAAAAGAATTTTGTTAAAAAAGTGAACATGTTCTCTTGAAAAGAGACCTGTTGGAAACCGTATTATATACTTCTCGTCCATCATGGCTTGCGATTCACCAAACAAATGACGATAGGTGTCGTGGGCTGTTTGTTTCCTTTTTCCAGATTTTGTATTGTTACGCCTTCATTTTAGAGGGATATTGTACCCTTTGACTTGCAATGAGTGAGGTATCCTTGCTAAAACTGGTGGTTTGCAATAATCAATAATCATATCGTCCTTAGGAAGTAGGTTTCCTTTTTTTAGCATCTGCTACTATCTCTTTAATTTCAGTAATCAGTACTTTAATACGAATATAATTTACCCTCCAATATTTACATACATATACATTCAAATACGTACGCAAGATTGAGGGAGAGGTACTGACTGATTAACCAAACGCTTCTTTTTCTTATTCAGCGCGCCTCAATACGTAGATAGTTATCAGGGATATAAGTTCCGAAAATTTGACGTAATCCCAGTACTTACTCTAACAGCTATAAGATCTGAGCAATAGTATTAGATCGATATTGTAAATTCAAAATGTTTGCTTTCAATCTGCGGAATACTTTACTAGAAATTTGCTTTTTTAGTTGGGGACAAGTTTTCTAGATTTTTTTTTTTTCCTCCTTCAATAATTTATTTGCAACTGTACAATAGATACAATAAGCAAATGTGATGAATGTTTACATGACATGAATGACATACGAAGAAAGTACCCTGTGGTATTACTTCATGGCGTTGAAGTTAATTTAAAAGATAACGGGGGCAACTGACGCTTCAGACGTCGAGATGGATTATCGGGTAAGGTTTGACTAGCAAGTTGTCGAACCAAAGAATTATGATCATGGGACAAGGAGTTATGGAATCTTTGATAACAGGATTTAATTAGATCGGACACAAATGGAATGGATAGGTCATTGTGTAAGGTTTTATTGGAGACATAATAAGGAGCATTGGTAATTTTTCGTAGGATTTTGGACTGTAAGGATCGGATACGGTAAACGTTGGAGTGTTTAGTGAAGACCTCTAAGTAAGTCCTATATTGGACGTAGTAAAGTTTGTATAATGTTACCTTCTTTTTAATTTTTAAGTAAGCTTAGATCGTTTGCCTAAAAGTCTTGAAAGGATACGAAATCGTCTATTAGTTTTCATTCTTTTCAGTCTGGTATGGGGGTTCCAGGTTAGTCGTTTGTCCATATATAACCCAAGATAGCCTATTCTTTCAGCATTAGGTAGAAGGTGTTATTTAATTGAACACCAGGACAGAGGGAGTGACGTATAGAAGTTTTAAGATTGATTCTACAAAATTTTAGCCTTTATTTGCGTCATATTACTCTAATCATTCTGGTATGTACAATAATCCTGTCGAGAAGCATAATCGTATCTGGCTGCCTAATAACTTACGCATTTCTGATTTTTAAAATTACAGGGTATTTACATTTATCATCTTAACAATATTTTAACTATAATTATAACTATATAATAAAAGCATTATACTATAGTAAAAATATTAAATAAAAAAGAATAGGACATATTTGTTAGCGTGTTATGTTGCCACTAAGATTGCTAGTGTCGGCTGGAGACAGACGCTATTAGAATGTTAATGACATTCGGTGCCGAATATAATTAAATATATTTATACAAAGAAGGAATGCATTTAAAATAAATAATAATCACAATAATTAGAGAACAAAAAAAAAAGCAAACCTGAAATTTATCTCCATGAAAGTATGCTTTATTTGAAGATAATTATTCCCTTATAGAGTGAACTAAAGATTCATTCTCATTCTCTCTCTTTTATCATTCTCATTCTATCTCTTTTAATTAAAATTAATGATACGCAATAATTATAAGTAAATGATATTATATATATAATAAAGTGTTGGTGAGAGAAGAAAGAATGTTAAATTAAAACAGATATAAATATAAATGAATGACTTGTTAATAATTTATGACTGATATAAAACTTTGAAAATAATTATTATCTTTTAATACATTTTTATACTTATTATAGTTCTCCATTATTTTCCATTATTAGTCAGGATCTCCCTAGCCAGAATATTCTGCACTGATTGCAGTGTTTGACATTCCTCTATCTCTCTTCAAACAAATTTATTACGTATTATCTTCCCCGATTTCACATACTTTGCTCTTCTTCTTTATTTTCTCTGATTTAACTTTTTATTAGTGACCCCTATTTTTTTTACAGTTCCTTAATTCCTTACTAAAAAGTTCCACTTGATATAATCTAATATTTTGATCTGTTAAAAATTAGTAAAACTAGAACATGTTATTAACATACCAGACTTGTACATAAATCAAAAATTTCTTTTTTTAAAATTCTTAGATTAAAAAAATTAAAACGCTACACCTATAATAACAATATTAAAGTAGAGATACAAGCAACACATAAATAATTATCATATGTTTTGATTGGTTTCAAGGATCAGCTGTGTTATTATTATCTAGATGGCTTTTGGGATATTTTCATCATACCAGGATGACAGTGTAATTTTTATAGATACTGGTTGTACTGTTATGAAATAAAGTTTCTTTTATTTAGAGAATATTAAGATTTGTTTAACGTTGCGCTTTAAGTGGGTAGAATCCCTTGAAGCGATAAGCGGTAATTAGGTTACATTATTTGACTTTTATTTTTCTTTCTTCTTTTTTTTTACTTACAGGTGGTAAGAAGAAATATTATTTATTATTTTTTAAACGAGGGGGATCCACCGCTACTTCAGAAATCCCGAAAATCAGGGAAAATCGCACAAAAAAAAAATCCGATAAAATCATATTTCTGTAACCTTACAAACTGCACAGTAAGAGAAGGTTGTGTGCATTTTTCACATCAGATTTGTAATTATTAATTTTAAGTCACGTCAATATTTGTGGTCAATCCTTCCCAAATCTTTTTCAAGCATCCTCAAGTCATGCAGATAGTTGCATTGATTGACAAAAGTTCTTCGGTTTTATCATCTTCTAATGAAGAAGATAAAAATGAATCCGGTTGAACTGAATAACATTGAAACAAAGGTCTCTCTATCTATATACGTCCTTCGTTTTTATGTTTTGTTTTTTTTATAGCACAAAAGAGAACAACACATTTCTTGCTAATCTACAATTAAAATACTAATAAAAGGAATAATGATAGCATTGAATCCAGCAACAATTTAACGTCAAGAAAGCAAACAAAACAAATCAACGGATAATTTGGTAGAGAAATGTCAGTCATTACTCACTTATGCCAGTCTTCTCCAATACAAACGTTATATCTGACCATAGCCAAGTTTGGCACAATGGCGGCTACTCATTTTGTTTTTTTCCCGTGGTAATAAAACTGTCCAAATTTAGACTTCTCTACCAGTAGAAAACAAAAAATAAATATATAAATATTATGGCCCTATTTAATGATATATCCAATTAAATCCAAACCTAATAATAATTCAATATAACTGTAGCCCCCGCCCTGCCCATCCCAAAAAACAGTAAAACCAAAAATGAAACATTACACAACGGGTCCAGTTAGAATAGTAACTGAATAGAAATGGACCTCTTGTATAATTTAATGCATTACCTCAGCTGTGTTATCAGATTTGGATATACCATCTAAGGTGGCAAGATAATAAACAGTGTGATCACACAGTGTGGTTTTTATAACTTTCTTTTGGTATTTATTTCGCAAACCTTACGATAAAGTGCAAATTAATGGGCTGTTCTTGTTTTTTTTTTAATGAGGCATGGCATTTATTAATAATACGTTACTTTCTACTCTAGAACAGCGCTAGTTTCAGTAGCTTCTGCTGCAATGATTACTGCTTTTTTTTTTTACTTTCTCTTGCTCCGACTAAGAGGAAATATTGCGATCGGGTTAAATTTTGAAATTGAGTTTCATCCGGAAATTCATGTTTTGACATTCAAAGGCAAGCTAGCCCCAACTAGACAGCCGGTTGTTCGCTTCAGTGGTCATCGATTGAAATGGGTCCGGCAGGTCAGATACTTAGGTATTATGCTAGATAGTAGCTTAAGTTTTCTCCCTCACATTAAGGAACTAAGAAGGAAATCAAAAAGCTTAATCGGCCAACTTAGACGAGCAATGAGAAAAGATTGGGGATTAAAGAAAAAAACTGTTAAAATGATGTATAGAAGCGTCTTACTGGCACAGGTATTATACTGCTGCTCTGTTTGGGCGCATAAGGTTAGCAGCTCGGTCTTCAGGAGTGACCATGGCAATACAAAGAGCCATGCTGCTGTTGATGGGTAATTTTAGCCGTACGACATCAACTGAGGCTCTGCAGGTTTTGACGGGATCTCTTCCACTCGACCTGGAAGTAGTGAGATCGGCCCTATTATACTTTTTAAGAAGTGGGAAAACAGTGAGTTTGGGTGGACAGTCGTTAGAACCCTTACAAGATGGAGAAATTGGAAATGATTTCAGAATCTGGCTCTTGAATGAAAAAAAGAAACAACTGGATCAGGATCTATTACTGCAATGGAAATCTCGCTGGTCTTACTCTCAAAAAGGGGAGGACCACCTACAGGTTTTTGCCAGACGCGACAATGGGTAGAAGAAAGTCCGCACAGATTTTTCTTACGCGGTCTCCAGGGTAGTGACAGGCCATGGGCAAATTAAGGGAAAATGGTATGAGATGTTTGCTGTCGTTGCGGTGAATTTGGAGACCGCCGAACATATTATTTTTGAATGCATTCGTTATGAGGATCTCCGGGCAAAATTATGGAGTGCTATAGGCTATCATTACTATCATTGATAATAATACACTAACCTTGTGCTGGAAAATCTCAGTGCATACGATGCCTTTAAAAAGTTTGCAGAAGAGGCTCTAAGACGTGATACACTGTGGGGAGATTTTCGAGGGTAGGCGGAGCGTAAGTGTGGGATATTAGTAATTTACTGTATGACTGTGGAATGAATGACAGATTGGATAGTTATCGAGTTTTTAGCGGGCCTCTCAGGAATATCGAGTACTGAGCGGTCAATTAGGATAGGAATTTTGTCTGCATGCGTGAAGTATGAATGTATTTATTGTGTGAATGAGTATGAATGCGATGCTGTTTGTTAGCTTGTTTTGGCTATGGTGGCATAAATTCATTATAATTTATGAAAGGTGCCTTGTTATGCTCTTCCCTCACATATTCTTGCTTGGGAATCATTCTTGTTTCGGGATCATTGGGGATGAAGTTTATTCATTGGGCTATTATGAGCGGGTAATAAAAAATATTACATTGGGGTGTGCGTGTATTAAAAAAAAAATACAGGTTTTGAGATTCCTCGAAGTAAGTTAAAAATACCTATATAATTTTTATTTGAAACATTTTCCCGGAAAAATAGTTTTTTGTGGGATTTCGTGGGGGGAAGGGAGGAAGGAAAACAGTGGCGCTCAGCTTTTCTGTAAAGTACTATTTCAGTATATGTATAGTTCTACAACGTGATAATCTTAATCTGTATTACAAGTAGTAGTGAAATATCAAATTTAAAGGAATTTGGTTAACCGGAAGTGTACGCCTTTATATAACAGGTTTTTTTAAGTTTTTTGGAATTCTTTCGAAAACAATGTATTACAACTTCCTTTCAACGTGGAGTGCTGGTAACTGCACAGATAGAAACAATATTACATGGGCCATTTAATCTCTACAATGTAATCACTTTTACCTCTGCCTACACTGGAAGCATTGACAGTATTCCAAATTTGAAGAAATTCGCTCAAATGGAAGTGCGTGTTTATAGAAAGGTTTTTGAGCTTTTTTTGGAATTTTCTCGAAAACTATTTCCTTTAAACTGCTAACGTCTCAGATAAAAACGTATTACTTTTATTTGAATCATTTATCTAACTGGCTTAGTTATGTGGAATTTATGGCGTTAATTTCAAATGTTATATGTAATCAGTTAGTGTTTTTGGTGCGCTCTACTGGGCCACAATATAATCACTTCTCTACTTGCCAAGATTAGTAGATTAGTACTTATCCCCACCACCTCTGTATTTTTATTTAGGACAAATGAGTAAAATTTGAAGTTTAAAGGAAATTTGTCATTTTGTATATATATATAATTGTATTAAGTGCAGTTAAAGAATGTCGTGTGAGTGATTCACACCAGATTTTATTTTTTTCATAAGTTGATCGAAAAATTGATTCGAGTTCATGGCTAGATTACTATCGGAATGACGCAAAAAAAGACTTATTTTTAACAGCTTTAAAAACAATTTCATATTTGATATAAAGAATAGTCATGTTTGGGCGTTGTTCATCAAACAAGCAAAAAATTAGTTGGCTGGGGCCAAAGATGAAACTTTCTATTTTTAAAAAGTTTATTCGACTAATGTTTTGCTTAATTTCATATTTGTTTTTTTTTTAAAATAATTGAATTACTTCAATCACGCCCTCTTAAGAAAGAAATCTATCCGTACATCCATTGATTACTCTGCCCAAGCCTATAAAAATGCAGCCTGCTTCTTTTTTTTATTTTAAATTAATTATTCTAAAGAGATTCAGATGCTTCTGAAAAACCCGAGAACATTATTAACTTTACAGTTGTCTTCCAATCACGACCTCGTTATCAACTTCAGTAAATGGCCCGTTGATGCAAAGTTTATGTCTACATATTATTATAACGATAAATACGTTCAGACTGAATTGATTGACTGTCTATACGGTTTACTACTGAAATAATAAAACTCATTCTTTCACAGATTGATTAAGGATAAAATTATATTTCAGTTCAGACAATATTGTGAATGAATAGTATGCCATCATCTATAGACTTTAACAACTTAATGTTTTCTTTTTAATGAACTTGAATCTATTAGAACATCAACTTTTTTTTTTTTTCATAGTTCAAAACTAGTTCTCTCATTGGCGTTTTTATCGAATCCGGTCAAACGACCGGAAATATTTTAATTTTTTTTTATTTTACTTGTATATAAATAACTATAAAAAAAAAAAAAAATAGGTTAGCTTTATGTTAAAAATGCCATGATAATTTTATAATAATAAATTTTTTTTTACATAATTAACGGTGAAAAAAACAAAAACAAAAAACAGGTGAGAACGGAAATAGTGTTGTTTTGTTTCTAGAGTTGTAAGGCAGCGATCAGCTAGGCACGCCGACAGTGCAGCTCTCTAGCCAATAAACTAAATAAAATTCAAATATGAAACACTCAGACAACTTGCTCAATTTCCACAGAAAGCTGAAACTTGATATCCCATCGCATGTGACCCAAAGGTTTCTCCAAATCTTATCAAATGTTTGAAATAAAGGTATCACAGAATCACGAAAAAACTGATAATAAAAAATAATGTTTGATAGATTTTGACCAAAACCTTTGTGTCAGATGTGACGGGAGTACCGTGACGGGATACCAGGTTTGAGTTTTTGAGATATTTGGTACAAAGCCCACACAACAGACATACATTCAAACAATTCGTTAAAAACATTTTTGCAACACACAGGAAACTTCAAAACATTAACGGTGTTTCCGTTGAAAATTCAATTTCGAAAATTTGTTAAGATCGCAAAATGTACTTTCTCTTAATTGGAATAATAATATATAAAAAAAAGGACAGAATTTATTCTAAAATCTAATTGGTTACGTATTTCCTAAAATCGAAGTTTTAAAAAGCAATAACCTGCGCTCCCTGTACTGAAATTAGCTAAACTAAAACACAATTTATTCGGATAAACCTGTCCGATATAACAAGGTATTAACAAAAATAAACTGTTATTAATTCTTTCATAATGGAAAATGAAGTAAATAATTTATGAATGTTTATAATATAATGAAAGTATTTATTAGCGGTAATAATAATGTATGGGTAAGGTATCTGTCAGACTGATTGACTGATGCTTTTTTATTGGATACAAAATTATATCTATAAGGAAAATATATATAAATCAAGATATAGGAAAAAAAAAAAAAAATACATCAGCAATATTAAAGCTTATCTTTCATGGGTTATGGAAATTTAATAAATATTTAATAGAGAGACAAAGCAGTGTTGCTATGGGCAACCACAGTGCTGTACAGTCGGAAGGGCATATAAGCAGAGATTATCTAATCAGTAAATCATGCGTTAGACAAGCGTAAAAAGATATTACAGCGGCATCTTGCGTCTCTATCTTTTCTATGCGAATGTGTGTTTGTCTATCAGTACGCCGTTGTAGATTTACATAAGTAATTATGATGTATGTGTGTATAAATGCGTGTGTATGTGTGTAATAAGGACCTAAGAGGGTGTGGAAGAAGCTAAAAACAGAGAGGAGCGTGTGTGTGTGTGTGTGTGTGTGTGTGTGTGTGTGTGTGTGTGAGTGTGCGTGTGAGAGAGAGACAGAGAGAGTGATTTGCATGATCTGATAATAACGTTGATAATATCGTGGGAAACATGGAATGTTTATGTGTTAGTAATGTTGTATGTATAATAACATGAAAAATATTCTACCAGTTTCAGTGTGTGTGTGCGCGCGTGTGAGTGTTTATGTTTTTAGTCTGTATGTGTGTGTGTGTGTGTGTGTGTGTGTGTGTGTGTGTGTAGGTTAAGAGAACCTGCTACACAAGTTGGCCAAACTTGCCGTTGCCGTCTACAACTTGTCTTCCTTTCCCTAGCTACAAACAGGAAGGAACATGCCGTCGTGGCTAAAGAATGAACCGTTCAATCAATAAAGACCCGTTCTATCTGGTTTCGTCACCTCAGCTTTTTTTTTTTTTTTGTTTATTTTTACACCTTAATCTTAAATTACTTACTTCCTTCGATAATCAAAATATGCGAACATCAAATTAAAAGAATTTAATTGAGGGGAAAAAGTATTAAAAAAGATACTTAATGAGATTGACTCTATTTTGTGATTACTTTTTATGTAAGTCTTATCAGGTCTTGTCAGATCTGTTACAGAAATAATTGGTTTGTTAGTTCTTTGAAGGAGAGCTTTTAACGTTAACTGCTCTAATTAGAACTTCCGAAAATAATGTTTTTTTTTTCTCGGAAACCCTGCTGTGAAATATTCACAGACTTATCTTCTTCTATAGCAGTTCTGATAAGAGAACTTGGGATAGAACCGGGTAGCTAAGCAGAAAGATTGATTCAGTGTTACGCTTATTTTTTTTATTTTTGTGGAGATTCCAATATAATAAGAGGTGAAAAACAAATAATATATCTACAACATAAATATAAATTATAAGGACATAACTTTGTAAGTAATAATTTTGTGGTTAATTAGTTTAATTGTTATTTAACATAATCAAAATATGTATAGTGAAAAGGTTATAAGTCAAACTTTGGTGTGAAAGCGGGCATCTCTGCGGGGTAAAACCGGATGATGTTATACTCCTCAGTCTGAGACATGGAACACATTGGTTATTCAACCAAATAATCTTCATCCCATTCTGTACAACCTTCATGAGCCCATTTCTCACATTTCTTCAAACACTTTATACCCAACAATCTGATTCAGTTGTAGTGGAGTATGTATCTTTGTAAAGAAGACATTGCGATTAGTTGTCGTTTTCGATTTAATCGATTTATTTATTTTTAAAAAATACATATATATATATATAAAGATAAATCTAAATTGAACTGAATTCCATCAGTTTAGTCAATAAAAACTAAATCGATTATTTTAACGGTAGAATTTCCGGTTTATATATTTATTTAAGGCAAAGAAATAATAAATAAAACTGGCGCAGAATATTTATGATAGAAAATAGATTTAAAAAAAAATGTCATTTTTAACGGAAGCAAAATTATTTCAGTTCATACATAGTTATAAAGGGAACAAGTTAATTTGTTTTTTATTATTAAAACTAGTACATAGTTTTTATTAGTGGTAATAAAAAAAAGCAGTCCTATTAAAAACTAAAAAAAAAAAACCTAATAATTTTTAAGAAAAATTACGTACTAATTAAACGAATTAAATTAAAAAAATTATGTGGCTCAACCACAAAAAAAAACGTTGGTTTACTGTAAACGTCATTGTTTTTTTTGTTGGCAAAATTTATGGGACTGTTCGCTATATAAACCGGACTTAAAATCGAGAAGAAGTGAGAGGTGAGCAAGTGAAAGAGAGAGATTGCAGTGAAAAAATAACACTCTCGGTTGAGTAATAAATAATATTATTTCTTGTTACGGCAAGAAAAACATCTCTTCAATTTACGTAGATGAACAATGTTTGATACATTTTGCCATTACCTAGTTGCCCACCTGATCTGCTCCTATATTAAAAAATTTAAATTACTAAATATACATACATTGCTACTAAACGTTCATAAATTAAAATTATTAAAAAATAGAATAAAAAAAAAAGACTTGAAGAATGACAGCTAGATAGTAACCTAACCGCCCGCATACTTCCAAATATGGATTACAAGCGCTGCTGCTGTGGCTGCTGTTGTTGATGATAATGATGATGATGGTATATGTAGGCTTCATACTATAGAAAATTCTCACTAATGTATATATATACGTATATATTGATTATTTATTACACTTTGAACGTGAACTTGAAACTAGGGTTGTGGATTGTATACGATGGAGACTAGGGCGAAAAAAGAGTTTACATTTTTTTTTTTAATTAGTTATTTATATTTTTTCTAATCAAATATAAATTATTGCTTTTAATAAGTCATAAACTGTAATTACATGTCAGTAATAATTTATACGTATATTGATTTAAGTGGTCGTTAGATTCTTTTAAATTATCCCTTTGTATACGCTCGCTTTAGGTAATGGTAATTTTGGGATTTCCAAATTAGGATTGTTCATATCTTTCGGTCATACTGGATGTTTGTAAAAGGAGTGGCTTATAAAGTCAAATCTAGTGCGAGCTGGAAGATCTCTATAATGGGTAGGTAGCTTCCTGTAGGATTTTAACGGTTTGTACACACTGAATGTAGGCGTCTGTAAAGTTTACGATATGTAATTAAATGATAATGAATATTTATAGTGGTGAATTAAAGTTTGCCCCTGTGGGTTGGCTAAAAAATTATAAATAGTTGCCCACATCAACTACTTCACTGCAAAGGTTCTGTTGTAACGTCTCCGTGTTAGACGTAGTAAGTGTAAAGTGTTGTTCGCATCTTTTTGGCTAGCATGCCACTGAGATCCAAAGTTTCCTGAAGAAGTGGTAGACAGCCCTTAATCTCTAGATATCTAGAAGGCTCGGAACTTTTAGTGAATATTTTAGTTCTGGCCTGTGGTCTGCCTGAATGTGATTACATTGTAAGGCAGCACCTCTTTCAGTGTCCAAACAACTTGCAACGATAGTTTAAAAAAAGCTTAAATTTAAATTAATTTTTCCGGGATAATTTCTCAAATAAAAATCGTTTATATATATCTATATAATACCATAAAAAATTAATAAAGTTTTCAATAAAATCTCATTTCCCGATCACAGGTTTCACATTTCTAATTTTAGTATTGTAATGAAGTATAATAGATACGCTGCAGAATTATTCGTGCCCTGAAATGGAATATTAGAACAAAGCTTCTATTCAAAAGAAACGTTACAGCTCCCCCCCCCCAATCATCAAATATATAAAATGCTTCCAAAACAAAAAAAATTGGTGTGAAACACTCACACGACTTTCTCTCTTCTTTTGATACAATTTATATATATATAATAATATATATAATATTATTATATTAATTATATATATAATATTGATATTTATCTATCTAATATAATAAATTAATAAATATAATATATATAAATATAATATATACAAATTAAATGACAAATTTTCTTTTAACTCAAAATTTATGAATTTGTCCTAACATAAACTAGAAGTGGGGTTTAAGTACCTACCTCCTAATCTTGGCAGGTAGAGAAGTGATTATACTGTGCTCCACACAAAAATTTGGCCTTAAAGAATCTGGTAGAAGGGTACCAACAACAAATAATTGGCCCCTCCACATTATATCCAATAGGAGTATGCAGTTTGAACTTTCTGCTGTTTTTCATTGTTGAGTTATACTATAAAACCCACGTACACAGACTAATTTCTAAAAATCACTGATTGTCAAGAGTGTTTTTCCGGTGAAAATTCATTTTCGAAAAATTGACTCGATCGTATTTGACGACTTTCTCTTTCGTAAGAGAAAATATAAACCGTAAAATTCTCTTTTAAGTATTAAAAAAGCCTTTATTATATAATTTGGCTCCATGAAAAAATAAAATAAAGTAAAGGAACGTAGAAACAACGTTAAAAACTAACTTTGTTGTTCTGAACTTAAAAATAGCCTCATTTATTTAAGTGTTTTTTTTTTTAAATTAAGTTATGTGAACTAATACAATAATACTTTTCAAAAACGTTAGATAATAGACACGACTTTTGAGAATATGATAATGTATTTAAAGTGTTAACACTAATGTAAGATAAAGGCGGTACGTCTTTTATTATTATTATTATTATTATCCAAGCGTAATGATAGTTGAGTAGTCATAGTTTGTTTAAGAGTGTGGAACTTGAAGAAGAAAGGAACGGGGAGAAAGAAAGGACGAAAATGAGAAAAAGACAAGTCATGGCAATAGAGTATTAGGAAGGAAATGATGTACAATGACGGTCATGTGAATAAGAGAAGTGGGTGACTTGATACTATTACAGCGTAAGAGTAACGAATTTGACGATCTAGAAGTCACGCTCTCTGGTGGTACGAGAGTAATTGAGTTCACTGTACATTGGTTGTTGTTGATGTGTTACGATATTGAGCTTCGTGATGATGATAATAATGATGGCTATATTACTTTAAGTGTCAACAGCAGCTCTAACATTACTAGAAATATAAATATTACGATGAAATGGACTTGATGAGTTTAATTTTAGAGGGAAAAAATAACTAAAGATAGTTTTTCAAATAGTGTGGCAGGGTGATTCATGATGATGTTGAAATGATGAGAATAACTCACTATTATTAGCACTGCCCTCTCAATAAATATTTTGTCGTTTACTCAAGTGTGGAGAGACAATATATAGAGGAGAAGTTGATTAAAGGAGCCAAGTGTAGTATGCTAGCGTATAACTTGTTAGCACTCTTGTTTGTTCTTACGATCATTTAGCCAAATAGCTTATAAAGTAGAAAATCGCTGACCTGTAAAAGGGCTTCTTGAAAGAAAGTTGAGTGAAGATTTTTTGTACAGATTAGTTACTTCCTGAGTTGTTGCTTGTAACCAGTTTTTTGAGTTTTATGTTGTAGACTTCTTGAAAATTGTTTGCAGTCTCTCTTGAATGCCGGTTGCAGATTGTTGAACGTTTTTTAGACTGCCTTAAGCTCCGAATTAGACAAGTTTATATTAGATTTTAACTAGGTCCCGTTGGGAGCTTGGAACTTGAAAATGGTAGCTTATTCGTTCATTCCGTACTGAGGGGGCATGACAGAGAGAGGAGCTAAAGGTGTGCAGGATCGGCATGCCGTTTAACGGCAATCATTCACCCACCACCTGCCTCCACTTTTCATGAAATGTCTCTATCCTTTTGTAGAAGAAGGATTTTTTTTTTAAGAGAGATCGAATTTGACTCGACTGCTTCCAGTATAGCCTTATCAATGTCACATGATGGCCGACCTGAACCTGTGTTTCTTTGTAAAGTCGTATCGCAACTATTAAATTTTTAAAACCAAAGCCGATCAAGGACATCTTTCTCTTCGATTTCATATAAGAGCATGCGTAGCTTCAGCAACTGGTACACTGTTTTTTACAGTTGCGACGTAAAATTACTAATTAAGACACTCATGGTTCCCTCCAAAAAAATCTCACAATAACTCATTATTTGATGGAGATAATGTGTATAAAAGCACTCCAAGAGGCTAAAGATTAGTATAGTAAGTATTTGCAAACTTCAGACGTATGAGGATGTGTTTTAAAGTCCATGGAACTTCTTTAGTTAGGAAGTGGCCATTTTGTTTCATACGCCCCATTTATTAAAGACAGCTATATAATTAGTAGAAAATTTGAAGTCTGAACGAAATTTGTCAATAATAACTATATAAATCGCAGTAAGAGAAAGTCGTGTAAGTGTTGTCCAGCTGAAATGATCGCAGTAGTTTTCAGAATGGAAAAGAGTGAATATTTATTTCTTTTTATGGGGGGGGGGTAAAGGAAGTAAAGCTGATTCGTGAAAATTCATGGATTTTTTTTTTTAAATGAATGTTATACATCAAACAAAATATTAGAATAAAAATGCCTATAACTCTTTTTTAGTAAGAGAAGTTTCGAATTGGTACCGTAAATTCTGTTTCTAACGTAGAGAGCTTTGAAAATTATAAAAAATACTTTCCATCACGTATGTAAATAGAAGTAGCTAATATAAATTTATTGTAAATATATATATACACATTAGTTTAGCAGAAATAAAATTTATACAGTATTTAGAATGAAGCAATTTATATACATCTTATGTGTATATAAAGTGATGACAGCACAGCCTATGTGCAAGTATAAGAAATTACGTGCTTAAACTACATTACTTGATCCGTCCAGCAACTCTGATTTTTAAATAATCGATATTATTTTTAATAGTATATTTATATAAATATTATTATCGATAATAAATATTATTTTTACTAGTTTTATTATTAATTAATAAATTTTCTACATTCTTTTGTTTCTTTCTTAATTAAAAATAAACGAAAAAACGTTTATTTATTTATTTTTTAAATAAGATATAAATCTTTATTAAAGTTTATATTTATCGATGATTTTTAAATATTATTGCTCAATATAAAAATTGATTTATGTTACTTGAAAACTGACCAATATAGGTTGCCAGTATCTCATCGTTCTTATTACCTTGAATTTAACCAAATTAAATTAAATCTTTTTTTATTAAAAAAAAAAAACGAAAAAATTTCAGGGTTTTTAATTTAAAGATGTTAAACAGAGATAAATAAAAGTGTTAATTACAGTCTGGATGATGTATTAAAATGTTAATGAAAATACTTCTTAATCGTATTAAATAGCAAGAAAAAAAAAAATAGTTTAACCTTTTAATTCAAATATAGTCTAGGTAAAATACTACTTTAGGCAATTTTCGTATGTTGGTATTCATCAAATTTTGTAAATGCCGTGGGTAATATAAAAATGAGTAATATTAAAAATTATTAATACAATGAATAAGATTATAATAATTTATTTAAAATAAAAAATGTTTCGAAAATTTCACTTACACGGCTTTTCCTTTGCAATTTACACAGTTATAATTGACAAATTTTCATTAAACTTATAATAATTGTATTCAGTAAATTTTCACTGCACCCCCTCCCCCAAAACCAGCTGAAAATCAATTTTCTCGGAAAATACTTATTAAACAAAAGTGATAGTTTTCTATATGTACTGGTAGTATAGAAAGTTTAATTCTCGTATGATGGTGTCTATCTGTGGAAAATCACGGGGAAAAAAAAAGAAAGATTTTTCCAAACTAAAAATTTTGCAACATATTAAATTTGTATTGAAATTATAAGCAGATGATACAATCGTATATTATATAGAAGTGATAAAGGAAAGCCCACCCTCCAAAAAAAAACAACCTAAAAAGATTTTTTCCAGGAGAAAAGTATTTTAAATAATAGTAGTTAATATTAACAAGTTTAAAGAAAATTATTGGAGTTGTTTTCCGGAAAGATGCAAAAAAAAAAAAAACAAACGGAAAATCCGCTTACTGAACTGGTCCTTCAGGCTGACCGATTTTAACTAGTTACGCTCTCACACAAACAGAGAGAGACACATATAACAAAAAAAAATCTTTCCAGATTGAGGGTGCCTTAAAAAGTCTATTTCTGGTGGAAACCTTTTCTTGCAAATTTGTCACGAACGTGTTAACATTCCTCTTACAAAGTCCAAGTTAAATCTATGTATGTAAATCCTAGGTTAAGGTAAGTCTGTGTGTAGTATGCAAAGTTTTAACACTGCCATATGCTTGTTTTTTTTTACCTTAATCTGATCTTACATTAGTATACCTAAATGGAATATCAAGTTTGAGTCTGAGAAATTTTGATTTCGAGATACTTTGTTCACTCATTCTCAGGCACTCTCACATACACACTGTAACAGCAACCAAAGAGAGATCAGCAATCAAAGGCAGTAAGAGAAGAGAAAAAAACCCAAGCACTCTCTCGGATTGGAGTGGGAGAAACTGTATAAATATAGCGACGGACAGTCCATGAAAACACAGTTCGATACAGTTGAGGACAGTTCAATACAGCCAATCACTACCCATTACCCATTTACCACTCTACCTTAAACATTTTTCTATTGTAAAGTACAGGCAGTCTGTGTCCCTTAATTAATATATTAGTTAACCAGTGTTAATAAAGTCAATCTCATTTCATCAACCGGACAAATTCTCCCCATCTAACACATCCATTATATACACCCTAGCATAAAGACGTATCTCTAAAACTTTTTTATCCACTGCCAGATGTATCTACAAAACATGTATTTCCGGGAAAACTTTCGATAATTTGACGTGATCGCGGTAGTACCTCTTACAGCAGTGAGAACATGTAAAAAAACCTCCTTTGCAACCACTTCCTCCTGACAACATAGACATAATTTTAACATAAAAAAAACTGCAACAAATTGATATTATAAGAATAAGGACAAGTGTATGTGACTCCCATTTCGCTTGATTGCTGCAGTCAAACCAGTTACGCATCTCTTATATCACATTTTAACATCTTTACATCTTTGTATTTTTATTATTTTTTATTATTTTTATTTTTAATACCAGCTTCTAATTAGTGGATACCGGTTTAAAAAATAATATATATATGTATGCACATAAGATCGTACATGTAAGTTAGCTTTAATTACAGCAAATATGGCGATGAAGAGAACTGGTTGAATAACTCTATTTCTGCCTGTGTCAGAGGAGTATTTTATATGTTAGCATGAAACGACATGTATCTATAAGTAATGGGACTTAGCTGGTCGTATCCATTTTTGTAGAGTTGGTGAGAGACAGAAGAGGAAACGCTCATTTATCTTCTTGCTTGGTTTGTATCTGTGGAAGATTAAAAGTTCATTATCTTCCGTCGGAACAGGATGTCTGTGAAATAGTTCAGGTTTGCCTGCCGCTTGAAGTTTACATCCGTTTGTTTGGACTGGGGTGAGAGTTCAGGATGGATCTAGTTCTGGGCTAGAACCTTTAATCGAGTATTGCTAGTGAAGTTAGCAATTCAGGATAAAATAGAACAGAGTAGCGAACTATTAAATACGGTTGCAGAAGATTATCTTCTATAAATTTGTTTATTAACTCAATGTATCAAACTATAATATTTTATTTCTTTATTATTAATTATACCAAACATTGGATATTGAAATTTTAGAAATTCCACTTTCTAAATTAAATTCATCAGTTTGAGTGTTTTATCTCATATTCTTGCATTACGCACCTTCTCCAGTTCTGACCACCAGATACATGCCTCTGTTTTGTTTCGCTGATGTATAACCAAATATGGCTTTTATATCACCCAGTGACACCATAAATTCATCTCAGTTTTAGCCGGCCGCGTTGTGCTCTAGATATATTTATACAGGACTTTGTGTAGGACTTTCCGTTCAAAGTGAACGAGTTAACGATTTAGCTACTTTAAAGTTAAGTCCAGTGTTCCGAAGCATAAGTGAAGCTCCTGCAATTCTCTCACAATAAAATAATGATAAAGATTAGAATAAATGTCAAAAAAGAGGACCACTAATAAAATCAGGAATATATTGGTGAATTTACACAAATTAAAATTTAAACAAGTTACATTTCTAAAAGGTGTGAAACATTCACACGACTTTCCAGTTACTCCTGATAATATATATATTGTTAATTGTTGATAAGTAGATACTTGTTGATATTAAGATATTTAAAAAATAAGAGATGCATTAAAAAAAAAACAAATCTGGTGTGAAACACTCACATGACTTTCTCTCACTGCAATTTACAGAAATGGGAACTTTTCGCTCACTTATATTTCTGCGAATAGTTTGGTTTAATGAAACCTTTCTTTTTTGTGTTCGTGGAGAAAATCACAGAATACGTAAAAACCTGTTCAGTAAAGCCGCATTACCGGTGAACCAACTTTATTCAAATTCGGAATTTTGACATCACGATTCATAGTAATTAATATTATATAGGTGATAGATTGATATAATAAACTGAAATAATCCTAGAGGAAAACATCACCCCATTCTTCTCCCCCAAACCCCTCTTAAATGACTTTTCTCGGAAAAATGTATTAAATAAAAGTAATAGCTCTTAGTATTTGTAGTTAATATAAAGTTATAAACAAACAAAAATTATAACAAGTTTAAAGAAAATTGTCGGAACTCTTTTAGAGAAAATTGCGGAAAACTGAAAAATACTTTTCAGTAAATTCTCACTTCCGGTCATCCGATTTTCTTCACACTCGGAATTTCGACAAAATATTTAATTCTAATTAATATTGTTTAGATGATAGAATTGTGTAATAAACTGAAATAGCACTTTAGAGCTAACCCGGAAGATTTATGTTAAAATTATCAACCTGTTTTATATACATACATACAAATATATATGTACAGTATTTGCTAAAAAATTTTTCCGTAGTCAGGAAAAATGTATTGCTTTGAACAAAAAGATAACTTCAAAAATGTAACACAATTTCAATACTTCCTTTTCTTAACAGGAAAAGAGAATCCAAAGGATTCATTGTTAATTATTTCAAAATGAAGAAAAGAAAAATATAGAAATTAAAAAGCTAGAAGTTTTTTAAAAAAAGAAAAAAATTATTTTAATAATAATACACCTGCAAATAAACACACCTTAAAAATTAAATGATATATAAAAAAAAAATTAAATAAAAATACTGTAACTCCTTCATCATAATTTTGATATAATAATCAAGAAGGCACCAGATATATATATATATATATATATATGAAATTATGGCAGATATTATTACAGATAGGGGAGTACTTCTTACAAGTTTGTGTTGTAGATTTATTTAAATTACATACTATTGCTCACTCTCTCTCTCTCTCTCTCACACACACACACACACACACACACACATTGTTCAGCGCCGGCCGTTGCTGTAGCACTTTCAGAAATTAAATTAATGCAGAAAGTTAATTTTTATCTGCTATTTTGTTTTTTTGGCTCGTCTATTTTTGCAATTCCTAATAATCTAGTTACATATTCAATTATTTTCTACTTCCTTGATGTCAATCTCCCACAGCGGTTTTTAGGGGAGGGGTTATAAATTGCTTATTTACTAATAAAAGGGTTTGAGTGTTTAATAAAAAGAAATAAATAAAATCAACAAGTTTATATGATTAATATTTATGGAAAATTATAATTTGTCAAGAATGTTACCAAATTTTTTGTTGAGGGGGCACATATAGGATACCATAGGCAATTAGAAATTTGCCTCAAAAGATGTAATTTGAATATTGTAGTCAAATATATAATAAATATTAATGCGCAAAACTTTCTTTAGAAATTGCAATGTTTACATCTTAATTTATTTATTAATCAATTGTAAGATTGTTTCGATTATTATTTAAATTTTAATTACAACTGACAACGTTTCTTAACAATGGATTTTCACGTCATGTTTATTTGGTGTGAATTTAAAACTTATTAAAATTCGTCATTAATTCCATTACTAGCCGTAACCGAGTGCTACCTCGTGCCTCCAAGCGCACGCAACTTATACATTATCATTTCTGTGACGCCTATTTTCGCAGTTTATTTGGCGAATGAAATTCAACTTTGGGCTTTAGTAAGTCGTCAGAACGTCAGGCCAACTTTGAAGAGTTAGCAAGTCGCGGTGATCAACCATGAAAGGATTACACGAAGAGCTCGACTCAACGCTTGAATAAAGAACTAACCTAAAAGGCTAATCAAGCTACCAAGAAGAAACGAGCCAGGCCACGCTTACAAGAGCTTACTATGGGTTGACAACATAACTCTCAAAGAGTTATTCAATTTAAGACACTGTTTGCAATAAGCAATCAACTGACTGCACTCAGCTCTCTGCCAAAAGTCCATTTACAGGCCACACTAGCAAGAGTTAGTAAAATTTGTAAACATAATTGAATAAATAGTAAATTTTGTTATGTGATCACATTTTGAGTAGATTTGGTTATAACAAGTTTTTTCTATCTTTTCTTTTTAATCTATTTTATAGAATATACAGCAAGGAAAAGTGATGAAAGTGTGATTTACGTAAATATAAACATAATCAATAAATATGTGACTTGAGTATTTACCGTTAGTTTGCCATTATGACAAGCTTACACAGCAGCTACTTTAGGAGGTCGGCATTTTACGTTAAGGTGAACGTGTGGCCACCACCACTTCAGCCTACGACGAGGATTTTAGGGAAGTGTTCTGGTGGACATATTCCGAATCAGAGGACTGGGGGTGATAGTTTATATTGGAGTGGAATTTTATGTAGGAGACTGGGTTTGCTCTGAGATGAATAGAATATTTAGACAGGAATGACTTGTTTGGTTGGAGACGTAGAAGGGAGCGTTAATTCGTAGGATCTTAGAATGTAGGGTTTGAAATCGGTCAAGGTTCAGCATTGTTCAGCAGCGCCATAGAGTTGTATTCTGTATGACTAGATTGAGGCTAGAAGAGCTGCGTATAGTTTTTCTTGTTCATTAGAGTCGGTTTTGAACGTTTGTCAAATAGTTTTTGTTAGTAATTTGTATCATAGGATGCAGTCATGTTGTGTGTTTAAGATGTAGTCCGAGATATCGTACTTGGTTCGTTATAGGAATGATGATTCTATTCATAGAGTGAATACTACGTGTTTGGATTTAAGTTCAGTTAAGCTGAGGTTCAAGAATATGAAGAGCAAGGGTTGCCAAGACTGGATCCATAAGAGGGGGTAGAAGTGCAGTGACATCGGCGAATGTAATGGTTATTGTATTAGGTGAACAGTCGCAACTCCGAAAACCGAACTGGTCTTCAAAAATGATATTTAGAGACATTATTTCAGTTTGGAGGCGGAATAATAGGGATTTTTTCAAGAATTTTTCTCAGGACAGGTAGAAGGTCCATTATATTATATGTGCTTTTTTTAGATTAGTTATAGAAATTTAAGCCACTTCAGGGAGTTCAATAACCATTACTTTGAATTTTATAAAATTTAGGAGACGATCTCATCCGGAAGTCTTTAGCATCATATAAATTTATATGCGACTTTTATAACATATTGAAAGATCATATTACAACAGTGTTATTGGCAACTACACAACAATTTAATAAATTTTATATAAATAAAAATGTAGCCAGAGAAAAAAGTCTGTTGAGAATTTTAAATTGGCCAATCATTCCTTAATTTAGTGAACCTTGCTTCACAGAAATAAAAACGGTGGACAAGAATGGTAAGATAACAGAATTCCCTTTTTTTTTTCTTTTTACACAAATTTTTTTTACAAAAAAACTTGTCCTGTCAAACCAGTGACTTTGGACGAGTTTGCTCCTTCAAACTGTAATTTTTGTTTTATCAATCACTCCACTATAAATATAGTTCCTTTATTTTTTGGACCTTCCTTCAAGTTGGCACTTGCTATAGATTTTCTTGTATTGATTTTTGTAAACTAAAATACTATATTTTTAGATTATTTTTCACTTCTAGTGAGAGAAAATATTGCGATATTGTGGAATCTTTTCGAAATTGATTTTTTTCACCGGGAATGCATTTATGAAATACTCTGAATATGAACAAATTTTTTTTTTTAGCGAATGGTTTGTGTGTGTGTGAACAAAATATTTCAAAAAGAAACAAAAAATTGCATGAAGTTCAAACTTGATATTCCGTTTAAGCATTACTACCGCATCTGACACAAAAGGTTTCGGGCAAAAACTATAACCGGAAGTGCCGCCATTAATGAATTGTTGTTTTCTTTCTCAGTTTTATGCGCGTATTTTTGGGATGTTTGCGGGAGCGGGTGATCTTGCAGTCTTTCCACTAAAGTTACTATTTTCACATAATTTTCTACTAATTATATAGTACATCGTAAATTTAGTTAAATATTTAAAGAAAAGTCCCCAAGTTAGAAAAAAAAAATCAGTTAAACCGGAACTACGAATTTACAAATTATTTTCCATCTAAAATCATTAGTACGAGATGGAGGCGTAGAAAAGTGTTCGCATTTTTTGAGAATTGCGGAATAGAGATGGCCTAAGAAACCAGGTCCAGCAGGTATGTTCTGGTTGAGAGATGGATACGTAGACGCCCAAAGATCAAATGGTTGGAGGATGTTAAGGAAGAGTTGATGGTACTATAGAAACACGGGTAGTGAATATATTGTGAAAAGTGTATGACATATTGGAGGTCGGATACATGAAAATTTCCATCGTCAAGTCAGTCGAAAGAAAAAAAAAAACAAAATCAATCGATAATGCCATTTCACAGGGTTTGCGGTTCGGCCATCAGGTGGGAGTTATTGAAACTGAACATTTAGTAAAAATTCTGATTTTCAAAGAAAATTTCTCTATCAGAATTTGAATATATAATATCAAACTGTGAGAACAACAGTGAGAAAGTTCGTGGATCTTATTCCTGATTAGTTTATTATTATTATTTATTTTAAATTGCCTATTATAAAACAAACCCGAGGAAACTTGTTACCATTATAAGTTACAATGCCAGGTCATCTGTTTCTACGTGCAAGGTTACATTTACATGGTTCCTTTCTAGTTAACACAAAGATGACACACTGACCTTTAAGATTATCATGTCTCAGTTCTATATAGCGTTGTTTTCTCATCACTAACTGGTTTGCGGGGGAGCCGATGTTGAGAATATTTGCGTTATTTTTAATTATTTTTATTTTTATTTATTTGGTTTAATAGTTGAACGATAAATCAATGAAAAAGATTATTTTCACAGTATAATAATAGTCAACAAGTAATCTTGTTTGGCTCACGAGTGGAATATATAGACGTTCCAAATATGTTACTCTAAATAAATCATAGGATGGGGCTGTAAGAGGCCTATAAATATTGTACGCCTATAAGTTTCTAATAAGTTTTTTTAAAAAACAAATGTTTTCATTATTATTTTAAGTTATTAAGTTAACGTGTAGACGAAAGAACAACTGGTAAAAAAAAAATGGTGACTTGATTTATGAGAAAAATTAGAATATATATATATATATATATATAAAAATATATATTGGTCAGGATTTGTCTATTTGTTGGTCACGAACTTGAAGTTAGTTTTTATAGTTATATGTTCTGTTTAATTCAGTTAATTTTTTGGCAAAGCAAGGATTAAAATTACTTCATCAGGTTTTATATAGACTTAAGATTTATTGGCATCACTTTTAGGCCGTTGTTTATTTATTTAACACCTGGATTGTTTATGGTAAAAATTTCAACACGATATGCTGGTGAATTGAATTGAATCTACGATATCCAAAATAAGAAGTCTGTTACATTACATTGACCACATAAGTAGAGGGATTTTGCCGGTTCTGGCGCACCTCAAATACAAAATGGCGGCCATCCCCACTCCTCCCCACCCCCCCCCACCCCTCCCCCCATCCCCACTCCTGCCCCAACCCGCCCCTCCTCCCCACCCCCACCCCTCCTCCCCATCCAAGCCACGGCCCATTTACCCCACCCTCTCCCACTGACCAATCATCGAACTCGACGAGACTTTAGGCCACGCCCACTTACCCCATCTCCCACTGACAATCATCGAAACTGGACGAGCACTTGACAGCCCCCTCCCCACCCCTCCCACTGACAATCATCGAACTCGACGAGCACTTTAGCCTCGCCCACTTATCCCCTCCCCTTAACTTATCATCCATATCGATGTCTCCATTTTCTTTCCACCCCACTTCTTAACTTATCGTCCAATCCGATGGCCGTATTTTCTCCCCACCCCACTCCTTAACCTAGCATTCCAATCTATTACCCCCACTCCTGAATGTATCATCCAATCCGATGACTCCACTTTCTTTTCACCTCCATGGTCAATCCATCCCCATAACAAGATGGCGGAACCTAACACCGTAACACACCACCCCTCTCCTGACTCTAGGCTGGAGGGGTATTTTTTATTTTTATTTTATGTGAAAAAACTTGTCTTACCTGCGATTCGATCCTACAATCTATAGGTTGGAAGTCGCATCACCCTAACCACTCGGCCATAGTAGTCCTCTCGCTAGCTGTAGTTTTCAACGTACACTTAACGCCCGCACTATCATAATTTTATTTCCGCTCAACCCACTCACAAAAAATTAAATAATAGAAAAAATATGGCGGAGATGCATTCAACTGTCACACATAATAATAATAATTATAAAAAAAGATTGACTTACCCCTTCCAGCTCCCTGCTGCTGCTGCTGATATTAACACGACGCGCACTTACACAGAACTGAACTACATTCGACAATACAATGTACTATAGTAACGTTTATCCCCACTCCCCTATGACGTCATTGCTAATTGGGGCATGCGCATCTCTGCCGCCGCCTTATAGATTACAAATATTGATTTTATTATATTGTATAACAAAAACCACTGCCTTTTCAATATATTATTCGTATGACGTCACACAGCAATAGTATTGCCAGTGCCTTATTTATTACCACTGCCTTCTAGACAAATCCCCCATTCAGATAACGTCACACACTATAGTGTTTCACTGCCAATCGCAATATATCGATTATTCATATTGATTAATATCGATCTTATAAATAAAATTTATTAATAAGAAAAACACTATCTATTTTCTTCTACCAGTTATTGCATCACCTTTTGAAATTAAACTTTGTACTAATAAAATATATATCTATTCTTACCTTAATCACTTTGTATTCCTTTGTTTATTGAACTTCAAAACAACACATATCTTGCCTGTCCGAACATGTTAGTTACTTATTAAGAAAAATACAAAGAAACTAAACTGAGTCATCCAGGAAATGATTTATTAATATTTAATCCTATTATTTAAAAATAAAACTTTGTACTCATTACCTTTCTTGCCTGTTCGGACATGTTAGCACAGGTCTTATTAACATGTTTAGTAATATTTAATCCTATTATTTAAAAATAAAACTTTGTACTCATTACCTTTCTTGCCCGTTCGGCGCAACATGACATGTCTCAACATGTTCATTTTAATTTATTTCTTACTCTTGCTAAAACATCGAAAAAAATAAAATACTAGATTTGTACGTATTGCGTCATTCCCCCTCTATAAAGCAAGATGGCGTCTATGTGACGTGATTAAGGTCTGAGTTATAAATGTACTACGTGTATGACGTCACACCGCAGCTAAACAAATTTTGAGCCCTTATTTACATCAATTCTGCGCACGCGCAAATGCCTTCTAGGTGCTAGCCGAACATTGCCGAAGATAACCGAACTGAAACAGACATTTTTGTTCTGACAGGCACGTAATAAAACATATTTGATGACGTCACTCCACTGCTAAACTTAATTCCATTATACTGAGCATGTTAAAGCCTGTCTATTTCATATTCTCGCCAAAACTTACAAAAAATACTAGATTTGTACGTATTGCGTCATACCATGCAACATGGCATGTCTCAACATGTTCATTTTTATTTATTTCTTACTCTTGCTAAAACATCAAAAAAATACTTGATTTGTACAAACTTGCAACATAAAATGTCTCAACATGACGTCACACCACTGCTAACTTAATTGTATTATACTGAGCATGTTAAAGCCTGCCTATTTCATATTCTCGCTAAAACATGGAAAAATACTAGATTTGTACATACTTGCAACAGTAAATGCCTCAACATAGCCGAACATTGCCGAAGATAACCGAACTGAAACCGACATTTTTGTTCTGACAGGTACATAATAAAACATATTTGATGATGTCACTCCACTGCTAAACTTAATTCTATTATACTGAGCATGTTAAAGCCTGTCTATTTCATATTCTCGCCAAAACTTGGAAAAATACTAGATTTGTACGTATTGCGTCATACCGTGCAACATGACATGTCTCAACATGTTCATTTTAATTTATTTCTTACTCTTGCTAAAACATCGAAAAAAATAAAATACTAGATTTGTACGTATTGTGTCATAACGTGCCACATGACATGTCTCAACATGTTCATTTTAATTTATTTCTTACTCTTGCTAAAACATCGAAAAAATAAAATACTAGATTTGTACGTATTGCGTCATACCGTACAACATGACATGTCTCAACATGTTCATTTTAATTTATTTCTTACTCTTGCTAAAACATCGAACAAAATGATTTGTACAAACGTGCAACAGAAAATGTCTCAACATATTCATTTATTAAAGTGGACTTTTAACTTGTTCAGTATATATATAACATTTTGCCTGTTCTACCGTGCGAACAAAAAAAAAATATATTTCACCGTATTGATTTATTAAATTGGACTTTGAGCTTGCCCAGTATGAATAACATTTTGCAAGTTCCACCGTGCGCGTTTCACTCAACACACTGTGTAGGTGACGTCATTCTCATCAGACATCGCTCAACATGTTCGTATCAACTTACCTCTTACTCTTGTTAAAATATGGGAAAATAAATAGTGAGTCATACTTCAGTTATTGTATTATTTATTTAATGTATTACATACATTATTTACAGTTTTACATATGAAGTAAAATTATACTTAATCTAGGAATAAAAGACATTTTGCAACAGGACATGTCCTTAACTTGTTCATATCAATATTCTTCTTACAATTGTCCAAACCTGGAGAAATATTAGATTTGTACCTTTTTTAGTTCGGCATTATGCCTTAAGCCTCTTCACGCGTCAAGGTAAAGGTACATCGAAAAGGTTTTTTTTATATTTTTTTTTATTTAATAGTTACAAATACAATGAAATTGAAACAGAAAAATGAAGTAATCTTTAATGACAAACTAAAAGAATTTTCTCAAAATAAATAAAAGAACTTTCCACACTATTATAAAACCAAAAAAAAATTGTTCAGACATTCAGACATGCCATTCAAAGTTTGGAGGTGTTTCCACCACGCCAGTGACTTCATTTAGGGTTTAGGGGTGTTTCCACCACGCCATTGACCCAACATTCAAAACACAGTTTAAATGAAACGTAAGTCATGTCGTCTTCCCTTCATACCCAAGTAAACTAATGAAACAGATTCTGTATCATCGTTATTGTAGCGGTCGATAAACTCCAATGACAATTCAAATCGCTGCGGTAAAAATATTTTCAGCTCATCGCCATCACTCTTCGCCAAACAAGCTACAATTCTATCTCCATACTTGGTTTTAACCCTTTCAATTTGGACAATAATGTATGGCTCACCAACAACAAGTTCTGTCAGAGGACAAAAAGTCCGTTTCTCATTTAGCTCACTCAGCACTTTTTGGAATTCCATCTTAAGATGTGCACAACACAAGTTATAATAATGAACTAATGAAGAGCAGTAGAGCTTCGCCTTTATATAGATATTCTCCCCACCCTATGACGCCACTTTAACTAACCAATAGAATTGAGAGTTGTATCCCCTCCCCGCCCAAATCTTGCATCATAAATGAAAAAGAACCTGTCTCTACATGATCGATACCCTATATTTTGTTTTCCTGTTAAACTAAGCATGCCAGAACCTGTCCAACAGCATATCGTAACCTATTCTGTCAAGTCAAACATGTCGGAACTTACATGTACCTCTCTTAGTTCGGCGTATTTTGCCTTAAGCCTCTTCACCTCGTCAAGGTGGAGGTACATCGAAGAGGTTATTTTTATTTTTTTTATACAATATAAATATACGAAAAAGTAAACAAAAAATTATCTTCAATTTATGTACAAAAAAATAGAAAACTTTGAAAATATAAATAAAAAATTGAACCTTCTAAACATAAAATTTATCTTCAAATTACATACAAAGTTCAATACAGTTTTCGTTTAGGGCAAAGAAAGAAAACATTTCAAAAGAATAATATTGTTTCTATGCTAAGAGAAATATTTTAAGTTGGATTGATTGGAAATCTTATTTTCTTTCATTTACACACTCAAGATTTAGGAGTGTTTCCACCTCGCCAGTGATCCAACATTCAGGGCTTAGGGGTGTTTCCACCTCGCCATTGGCCCAACATTCATAACAAATCTCCAAAATCAGTCCAATTTAAATTTAGCCATGTACTTAAAGCCTCTGTTCGATACTGAGTACATTTCTCTTTGGAATTATTATGCATAATGCAATGGCTGCCTTTCTCATCTATGATAAGTGAATCAATTTTTGGGCAACCAAAATCTTCCAAGTTTACTACAAAACATCTGTATAAATGTTGTAATAGAAATCTTTTCTTTTCTAGACCCTTAACGAAGACAAATTTATATTTGCAATCAATAAACTTGAAAATATCTCTAATAAGTTCATATTCAACCTCCCCATATTCCCATTTAATTTTATGATAGTAATTTTCTAGCCAGTAGTTTGTTCTTTTACTTTTATCATTTTGTTTATATTGTTTTGGTGGTTTAAATATCCAATGTCTTGACGACTTGAATGCATGGTCATAAAGAGAAAATTCTTTAATAATGAAACCTCCCAGGCTATCGACAAAGCACTGGAAGTCTGCTATCACTACACCTGCCGAAGCCATACTGAACACTAAGCAAAAGTTTCTCCTCCTTTTATACCAAACGTCGAACTATACCTGTCAACGGGTTATACTCGACAACTCTATCGTGTATAATAAGACAAAAAGCTGTAGTCTGAGCAGGGAAATTTCTTTTAGATTCAAATTCTAACCTTACATCAA
>JAAEAF010001371.1:0-69151 GCA_011037195.1 Triatoma infestans | reverse complement strand
ACTCATCCACTCTAGCGAGTGAACCCCCATCACTCATAAACAGCCCCTCGCGCACAGAGAGAGGAGAGGGTTCGGCGAGTGTATATATATACGAGAAACAGAGTCAAAGAGATATTCTGTTCACAGTCTACACTTCAATTGTACATATCGTTTAGCACGTCAGTCTGTCTGTTCAGTTCTTGTAGTGTAAAGTATACAGTCCTTGGTAGTCAGTCATATACATATATAACAATTATATATCTTATACCAATATTGAGGTGTTATTTATCCATCAACATCTACAACCAACATCTCCTCCTACAACCATTACATTGGTGGCAGCGCTATCGAAACCCAGCCATTTCTCATTAAAAGGTAAGATATAAATTTCTATTATTTTTTTTTAATTATTATTCATTTTAGTTTTACACTTTTAAATATTTTATTTCCGCTATTTTTTGTTACATCTATTTGTATATTTCATATTTTTAAAAATTTCGACTTCATTTTTATGAAAAGAGCCGAAATTATTCAAAAATTAAAACAACATAATCTTTCCACAAGTGGCAATTTGTTAATTTTAAAAGAAAGACTATCAAAAATCATGTCTACCTACACAATCGATGGCCAACAAAAGTCTGCTGATGAAGCAATCGCGTACCTTCTAAACAAGTGCAACGCTCCAAATCCTGTAAACATCCGGAACTTGCAAATGATAAATAATTTACCAGTTTTCGACGGTTCCCATAATAGCGACATAAATTCCTTCATAGACCACATTAATAATTATAGTGCGATTTCGGGATGGTCAGAAGCCGACAAACTGGAAATCCTAATTTTAAAATTAACGGGTGCGGCAAAAATCTTCTTTGACACTTTTAAAACCCAGTGTACAAATGATAACGTCATTTTAACATACCGACTAGCAACGGAAAGTCTAATTGCCAGATTTAAAAAAGAAAAAACGCCCGTGGTATTGTTGCAGCAAATAACGAGCTTGCAACAAAATCAATCAGAAACTCTGGAAGCTTTTGCTGACAGAATAAAGCACATTGCCACATCTCTCTTATTCAAAGCTCAACAAAACCCGTTACAAACGTTACAAAATCTAGTTGAGCGGCTAACAACGGACGCCTTCATAAAATCACTTCCAAGTTCCATGAAGGCCCAAGTCCAAATTAAACTCCCCAAAAACCTTGATGAGGCTCAAACTTATGCAACAGCCCTCAGGGACATACAAAGTGCAGAACCTCAAGGTTCGATATTTGCCATTAAAAAGGCAGATTCGCCAATACAGTCTTCTGACAAACCGCCATCACCATGCAAACATTGTACCGGCGCCCATTGGAACTCGGAATGCACACAAAAATTTCAAGTCGTGAAAAATAAAAGAAGGCGAGTTTCTATTTCTAAACCACCTTCGCCTTGTAAATTTTGTCAAGGCAACCACTGGAACCGCGACTGCAACAACAAAAATAATAATTTTAATAATAATAAACAAGCGCGCACTAATTTTGGCAAAAAGCCACAATTTAAGCCAGACCATCGTACCTTCAGGCAAAGTAGGCCCTATTTCAAAAAACAAATGCCCAACAATAATAACAATAATAATAATAATAATAATAACAGCAATAATAATAATAACAGATTTAATACTGGCAATACGTCGAATAAATGGGTTCCGCCAACATGCCAGATATGTGAAAAACGAGGGCATACGGCAAAGGCATGCTGGTTCAATAATGCAAAAAACGATTAGGCGCTCAGCCGTTTTCACGAACGGCTACCACGGTCTTGATCCCGGCACTCAACGATTCAAATAATTTATTAATCAACGTCCAAATTAAAAACAAAAAAGTTAAAGCTCTGATCGACACGGGTGCTTCACATTCGCTCATAGATGCCAGTCACGTCAAATCGAGGCCCGAAAAATCTGGTATCATTTTAAAATCGATCACAAACCAGATTATTCCCAATTATGGTCTGTCAAACATTCAATTATCCATAGGCCAAAACACAAAAATTCAAGGTAAATTGTAGACTCTGCATTACGGAAAGAGAACTGTTAGCCATTCTCTTTGGCTGTAAACAGTACAGATATATCATTTTCGGCTACAAATTCAAAATAATAACTGACCACTCAGCTCTGCAGTGGCTTCAAAATTTAAAAGATCCGCATTCGAAATTGTACAGATGGTCACTGAAATTAAATGAGTTCGACTTCTACATCGAACACAGATCGGGTAAAAACATCGCTCATGCAGATGCGTTAAGTAGATATATAGGCTGCATCAACACCGATATATCCCCAGAATATTACCCAACCATCGACTTATTAGAAATAGCTCAGCAGCAAGCTGAAGATGAGCAATGCCGACGTCTAGCCCAATCAAAAAATTATGCATTACATGATTCAGGCCTTCTAATCAATGTGCTGGACAACAACATCCTTGTTCCAAGCAAAATGCGTGATACAGTTTTACAGCTGTATCATGACAACCCATTGTCTGGTCATTATGGCAGACAAAAAACATATGACCGCATAAAAACTCAATTCTCCTGGCCTGACATGACCAAAGACGTGGAGAACTATGTCAAGACGGGTCATAGTTGCGCCACTAGAAAAACCGACAACGCCTATAAACCACCAATAGGCACATTTAGCGAGCCAACTAATGTTTGGCAAGCTATTTCAATTGACGTTGTTGGACCGCTAGAGCCATCAACAAATATTATAACAGGCGAAGAATACAAATACATATTAACAATAATTTGTCAATATTCCCGCTATTTGGAAATGTTTCCAATTACGAACCAAAAAGCGGAGACTATTGCTCAAATTATTGTTAACCATATCTTCACCAGATACGGCACGCCAAAGTACCTACTCACAGATTTGGGTACCAATTTCACGTCCACCATCTTACTCCAAATCTGTGCACTGTTAAAAATTAAAAAAGTGTGCACCACGCCATACCACCCTGCGTCAAATGGACGATTAGAGAGAATTCATAGAGACATCGCCAATAACATATCTCACTATGTCCAAAGTGACAAAAATTGGCATAATTACCTGCCATTAATTAAAGCTGCACACAACTCAACGAAAAATGTATCCACAAACTTTACCCCCCATGAACTAGTTTTTGGTACCAAATTCAATTTCCCTGGATACTAAACTATACACAAAAAGACATTCAAAATTTTAACATTCATACAAAATGTCTATATGAAAAAATTCAAAAAGTGCGTCAACAGGCAAAAAATAATAATGAAAAAGCCAAACAAATAAGGGAAAAATATTATAATAAAAGTGTTTCAAAACAAAATTTTTATGTAGAAGATAACGTTTATTTAAAAAATTTTACGCCCACGGGAAAATTCACAAAAAAATATCATGGCCCGTACCAAATTTACAAAATATTTTCCAACCAGACTGCACTAATTACCTTAAATAATAATGAAAGAAAATTAGTGCATCTAAGCAAAATTAAAAAAGCACATCTACGGCAAAAACCTACAAATACACATAAAATGAATCTACGGCCAAGAAAGGCAAAAATTTAAAAACATTTTCGGAAAATTTAGACAAATTTTCCTGGTGTTGGGAGGAGACAATACTCTAGTCCAAGGAAAAATTTCAAAATTAATTTCAAAATTTAAATTCAAACATAAACATTTTAATTAAAAACTTTAAATAAATTCAACATATTATCTCAGTAAATACACCCTGGCATTTTGAAAATTGTATTTCAACATTTCAATGCACGTTTCAAATTCAACATTTAATTTTCGATCATACACCCTATTTATTTAAACAATTTCGTTAGTGTGAATTGAACATTG
The DNA here is from genome assembly GCA_011037195.1 of Triatoma infestans. NCBI lineage: Eukaryota > Metazoa > Arthropoda > Insecta > Hemiptera > Reduviidae > Triatoma > Triatoma infestans. The sequence goes on along the minus strand of JAAEAF010001371.1, from coordinate 65,326 downwards.
ATTATGGTCAATTTTAGGCCATACACCCCAATCATCATACATTTAATTATTGTTAATTTTAAATAATATACATTCTTATTCTTAACAATTTTAGGTTAAACACCCTATTTGTTTAAACATTGAATTTTAGGTCATAAAGGAAATCATACAAAGCATTTACTAATGCATTGATACAAAGCAAATCCAAACATTTCTTATTTTAGATTTAGATACCGACAAAGGAGTCATAAGGAGCAATTGTTAATACCTTTCTTATTTTAGAGAAACAAACAATACGGGAATTTAGCAACCGTACAATGCTAAACTTTATTGCAGGATTAAAATACTGGAAAAATTTAGAAATTGAATATAACTTCCACAGCATTGTCTCAACGCCGACAAAACAGGTAAAAACCCTTATTTTTTAGATATATTTCATTGATTTGCTTCTTGTTTAGTAGAATAAAAGCGTCGACAAAAGGGTGAAATAACAATAAGCATACAAAAATTAGAAGGAATTCCAGGCACCTTACTTCAATAGGAAAGGATTTTCCCAGGTCAATTGGAAATTTTAATCTTCAAGGAATTACCGAACAATGGAAGTACTAATAAAAGGAGATATCTTTCTGCACCTGGTAAAACCCCAGCTACTTTCACTTTTAATTGTTTTTTGTCACATGTACCTTGAAGGGTTATTAAAATCAACACCCCAACTAAATAATTTTCTTTCAAATGGCCATATACATTCATATATATATATTTTATGATACTAATATAATACTTGTTTACCACTAACAAAATATTCGCTTAATCTATCTAGCTTTAGCACTTCGAATTCTGTCGACATAATCTGCAGATATTCATCGACCTTCGAAATATTAATTAAATATTTATGAGCTCTTACCCATATCCCGGCCGTATCCTAGCTGCGCATTCCTGCATTCCTGCTAGCAAGAAATCGATTTCGTCCATTATTTATAAATTAATATTAAGTTTACATAAATTAAGTAAACGTTTCTATCAAAACTTCTTCGTACAACATAATGCATAAAACAAACTTCTTCGTACAACATAATGCATAAGACAAACTTCTTCGTACAACATAATGCATAAAACAAACTTCTTCGTACAACATAATGCATAAAACAAACTTCTTCGTACAACATAATGCATAAAACAAACTTCTTCGTACAACATAATGCATAAAACAAACTTCTTCGTACAACATAATGCATAAAACAAACTTCTTCGTACAACATAATGCATAAAACAAACTTCTTCGTACAACATGATGCATAAAACAGATTTAGAAAATAAAATCATCATTGCACCGTTGATTCAGAAATTAACTAAAACAAATACATTAAATCATTGCACCTTGATTTATAAGACAGCGTATGACAACTCCAACCCTGTTGGAAGCAAAAAAAAATAGTAATTTAAGAAGTAATTTAATTCGTCTACAAACACCAAACAAACATAATATTTTATTCCACGAATGTATTTTTTTTTTGTTACTTTAACAAATTTATTTTCTTCCTTTTCCAACATTCCTTTCTATTTAATTAATTTGCCTAAACACACAAATTATTAAGGTTCCTAGAAACAATTGTATATAAATAAATATGTGTGTTTACAAAAAAAAAAAAAAAAAAAATGTATAGATATATATATATATTTTATTATATCATGTCGTATATAAATCATTCAATATATCATAAATATAAATCGTTCATATGATCATCAATCAATTATATCATTTTCAATCAATTATTTTAAATACGTATTAATTTTTAAATTTTATTCTGCATCTTTTTTACATCATATTTGTTTATTAATTATCTAGTTCTATAATTGTGATATTTATCAAAAATCTTTTTAAATTGTATAATTTTCAATGAATTTTATATCTGCATAAATATTCCTTTTATCAGAATCAATCTTGAAATTTTATTTGTATTCATATTCTATTTCTTAGAGTCATTTAAAAATGAACAGTTGTTTATAGCCATTAGTTTTGTTACATCTGAATAATTATTAGAAGATATTTTAACAATTTAATCAAATCATTATTAATTGTTTATAATCATTACCATAATCGTGACGTTTTTGATTCATCTGAAAAATTTTAATTGTTTATAACCATAAGTTTCATTACATGGAAATCATTTCTAATTTTATATCGAAAATGAATCAGGAATTATTTCAATTGTTTAATACTTATACTCAAGCGAAAATATTTATTTAATCAAAAAAAAATAAATTATTTAATCATTATTGTACCTTAGATTTAGTCAATTTTTATGTTCAATTTTATATTCAAATTTTTAAATTTCTAATTTTATATCCAAAATGAATCCATGATGCACATAAATTCAGCAAAACTCCTTGTAAATATAATTCTAACTCTTACATGATACTTAGTAATGGATTTACCAAGTATTTCAATAACATAAACAATTGGCAAAATAAAAACAAAATGTAAATAATTAATTTAATAAATGTAGATAATTTTCAAGAGCCAATTTTCACATATGTAAATAATTAATGGATCTCTTAATATTTCTAAAACTAAAAATGCAGATCCAATATCATGTATTGAAAGTATTAGTTTTTTCTCAAATTATGTTAATGACCAATCGTGTAAATATTGTTCTTTTAATGTACATATTTAAATTACTGCCAAAGACTGCTCCAATTTTAAATACTCTATGACAGACAAGACAAAACTGGCTCTTAAAAACAGCATGCTAGTCGCATATCACTAGCCACATATGCTACAAATTTAGCAGCATCAACAACATCATTTCAGCCAAGCTACCAACGCTAATTTTTCGCAAACGAAAAATTACTTCAGGAGGGGGGATGATGTAGGGGTAGTGAACCCCCACCACTCATCCACTCTAGCGAGTGAACCCCCATCACTCAAAAACAGCCCCTCGCGCACAGAGAGAGGAGAGGGTTCGGCGAGTGTATATATATACGAGAGACAGAGTCAAAAAGGCAGAATTCTGTTCACAGTCTACACTTGAATTGTACATATCGTTTAGCCACGTCAGTCTGTCTGTTCAGTTCTTGTAGTGTAAAGTATACAGTCCTTGGTAGTCAATCATATACATATATATCAATTATATATCTTATACCGATATTGTGGTGTTATTTATCCTACAACATCTACAACCAACATCTCCTCCAACAACCATTACATTTCTTTCCTAAATGATATATTTTTGAAATCTTAATCATATATTTTACATTTTTTACCAGGCAACCCTACTTTTAAGGGCTCACTTCTCTGCTGAAAGATTCACCACAGATCTGTTTGTTTATTTCTACTGAATAAATAATGAATAAGCTCAATTTTTCTGCTAAGCTCGGCTAGTAATATGAATTATTTTCCAAAGAAACAATTTTTTAAATCTATGATAAACATTCTCTACAAAAGAAACCATGTATGTGCCAATGTAGTGATATGTATAAATCTAATTAATATTAAAGATTAATAAATAATTTTTTATAAAAGCTTTACCTTTTCTTTTTCATCTAAAAAGGATATTTTTAACTTATAAATTTATTAGAAAGCAAGACTCTGAGAGCAGAGAAACAAGTGGGAAAAATAGAAAAACAAAAGGAGGTATGGGCAAAAGAAAGGATTAACACTTAATTTAATAATTAATTCAGAAAATAATTAATAAAGGAAGTGGCTGAGTATTGTAAGTCCAAGATTGGAGCCAAAGCTCTCTTGATGGGTGCTCTTTTGATTGTTTATTTAACAAAGCCACTTCTTATTAATTATTAAGTCTATTCCATTTCGCGCCTTATTGTGACAGCTGTGGCTGAATTGTGCATGCCCTAGCTTCTTTCTCTTTTTGAATTTTCCTTCTTACATGAAAATAATATTCCATTTGAAAGCCGCTCTAATATTAGTTTCTCATGAGTCTTAAGTTTCAAGTATAATTAATAAATAATTAGGTCACCTTAATGTACTGAATTAAATATAATATATAGTAAATAATGCCTATTTTCAGGCAGACTTGACGATCTACTATCAAATTTAAATTACTTATTTTATATGTATGTATATATTATATCTATTCAATATGGTATACTCTGTAAATGGATAAAGTGTACTTAACAATTAGTTTGGTAACTGCTAGATTTACATTGCAACCAAAAGATTTAGAGATTTATGGATCTTTCCAAAACAAATTACTTATATCAAATTATTTTTTATTTAAATTTCGTTTTATGTCTGTAAACAGAGATCTGACCTTTCATATGAAACAATCTATTCATAGTACACGCTCTGATAAATTTAAATATTTTTAGGTAAATTTCAATTAAAAATAAATAAGATTGAGTTTTCAAAAATTTTTCCTAGTAAAGGTAATAAACTAATGGGTCGATAAGAGGAAGGGGAATGAACGGGTTTATTCTTCTATCCCGCCTCCATACTCTATTAGCTCCACTCAATATTATTCCTGATCACCAATTCGGTTTCCGCAGTTATCACTCTACCATTCACCAGGCACACAGAGTTGTAGACACCATCGCTACCTCCCTTGAGCGGAAGCAATACTGCTCGGGAGCCTTCCTGGACATCTCTCAAGCGTTTGATCGGGTATGGCATCCGGGCTTATTGTGGAAACTTAAGGGCATCCTTCCTTCCACTTATTACCTCATCCTCAAATCATATCTTGCCGATCGCCATTTCATGGTTGTCCAAGGATCCTCATTTTCTCCCATATTTCCTATACACGCTGGCGTTCCACAAGGAAGCATCTCGCTCCCCTTCTTTATACAGTGTATACTGCTGACCTCCCACTACATTCTGATACGGCCACCTTCACCTTCGCCGACGATACGGCCATCCTATCCCCTCATAATGATCCCGTCATGTCAGCTAGACATCTTCAATCCCATCTCAACATCCTTGAACCCTGGCTCCGAAAGTGGAGAATAAAGGTGAATCAACTCAAATCTAATTACATAGTCTTCACATTAAATCGAAAAACCCTTCCTTCTATATATTTCAACCACATTCCTTTACCTCCCGTCACAAAAGTTCGTTAACTTGGTCTCAATCTTGACAAACGACTAACCTGGAATCCCCATACTCGACTAAAAAGAACTGAACTGAATAACAGATACAAAATACTAAAAAAACTTCTAGACAAACGTTCGAAACTTACATTACATAACAAACGACAACTATATTACTCTCTATTAGTCCCTATTTGGACTTACGGAATCGAACTATATGGGACAGCCAGACATTCAAACCTTTACCGCATTCAGTGCCTACAGTCTAAAATCCTTCGCACTATATTCAATGCTCCCTTCTACGTTTCCAATCACACCATCCATAACGACCTAAAAATTCCCTCCGTTATCTAAAGTTCCATTACCAACTATCCTCTCATTCAAATCCACTTATCCAAGCGCTCTCAACCACAACTCTCTCCTCTAACCCATTACGGCGACTGAAGCGTCGATGGCCTCGTGATCCTCTACTTACACAATCGGCTGTCTTAGGACAGTTGTGAGACTCCATTCATAATGGTTTGTTACGGCTGCCATCGCTGGATGACAGTCGTTCACGTAGATCAGGTCGTGTGCCGCGGCCTTCAGCCAATGCACACATAATTCGCATATTATCTGTTTTACTTATTGCATGCAAATTGTGCAGTTGTAAAAATCAATAAAAATGTTAAAAAAAGAAAAAAAGAGTAGTTCATTCACTGGGGATGAAGTTGTTCGAGTCCAAGATTGTTCTAATTTGCTCCCTGGATGTCCCACTATAGTAACATCAGTCGCCAGCGCAGCCTTTTTATACTTTGTCACGCGACTCAGAATATCCTGAATAGCCGAAATCACAGCGTAGGACAAAAAAAAAAAAAAAAAATCTGGTGTTAAACACCCACACAAATTTTCTCACACCAGTCCTCAAAATTATAATTGATTAATTTTATAGTTTGTATACCAAATTTAATGAAATTCGTCGAAAACTGAAAAAAAAAACCTGTTCAGTAAAAACGCACTTCCGGTTTACTAATTTCCTTGAAACATGGAATTTTGGTCATCTATTTATTTCTAATTAATTTTGTTTGGATGATAGAATTCTATAATCAACTATGCAGAAAAACACTTTGGATAAAAACTTAACCCCTACCTCTCCCCTAAAAGTGCTCTTAAATGAATTTTTTCCAGAGAATGTTTTAAATATCACGTAGTTTCAAGAAAATCCTAAGAGCTATTTTTGAAAAAATCGCGAAAAAGTGAAAAAAATGATTTAGTAAAGTGGTATAGTAAACGCAATTTCGGTCATCCTATTTTTTTCAAACTCAGAATTTCAACAACATATTTAATTCTAATTAACATTATTTAGATGACAGAATTGTCTAATAAACTGAAATAGCACTTTAGATGAATGCCTAACCCCACCCCCTCCTTCGTAACTGCCCTTAAATGAATTTTTCCCGAGTAATTTTTCAAATAAAAGTTGTAGCTCTTTGTATGTGTAGTTGATATACTAAGTTTAAAGCAAATCGTCGGAGCCATTTTTGAGAAAAACGTAAAAAAGTAAAAAAAAAAAACTTGTACATGGTACTTCCGGTTGAAGAATTTTGACAGTTAACGTACTGTCAGATCCTATGGTGATTCCTAAACGGAATATCAAGTTTCAATTTTCTACGGTTTTTCGTTTTTGAGCTATGCTGTTCACACACACACACACACACACACACACATACATACACACACACAAACCATTTGCTAAAAGCCATTTTTTTGGACTCAGGGAACCTTAAAACCGATATTTCTGGTGAAAACTCGATATCGAAATTTGACACGATTACAGTACTTCCTCTTACAAGGAGTAAGAGAAAGTAAAAAGAAACTTGATTCACTAAACCCTTAATATTTAATATTATCTAAGTGGAAAAGGCGATAAATTAGTAGATTTTATGAAAATGGCAATTTAAGTGGAAGCCTAACGCCATAACTCCCTAAAACTCTCCAAAACAACTTCCCAAAAGAAAAGTTGTTTTAAGTTTTATCTATGGATCATCAAAGGAAGAGACCAGCGTACTTTTGCAACTGTTCTGTATCCAATGGTTCTACAAAGCAGGAAAACCAAAACACAGACCTTTCTGGTACGACCCAATAAACCTTGTTCCTACTCTTTCAAAACTATTTTAAAAACTCATACTGATGCAACTGCAGATTCAACTGACTGAAAATTATGCCCACCCTTCAATTTGGATTTCACAAATCACATTCAACGACGCAGCAATTAGAACAAGTAATTGAACAAATAGTGACTGGATGTGAATAGAAACAATAACTCGACGTCATTCCCTTCTCTTGACAAGGTGTGGCATAACGGACTACATGCACAGCAAGCGGCTGGCAAAGAGGAATCAAGATTGAAGCTGATGAACTGATTGACTGGCACTAAATTGACTGGCACTAAATTAGGGACCATTTTAGATATACTCACTACCACATATAAACCATATGTAAGACCAGCTCTAGGATACGGTGGTGTATTACTACCTCAGACACCGAGCAATCAAAGTTTGACATTGCCAAGAATGTAGACTTAAGACTAATTGTAAGTGCATCAAGTTCAGCACATTTCACTGCAATGGAAATGCAAGCAGAATGTGTGCCACTAGATTACGAAGGGAAGAATTGGCCCTATATCTGCACGAAAAATATAGGAGAATCGGGGATGAGTAGTGGAGAAATTATATGTCTACAATTACAAGGTTAAAAAGTAGATAAATTTTACTAATATATTTATTTAGTGAATGTAAAAGAACTTTTTAAAGAACTTGGTCTTGATCCCCTGCATAGCGCGTACTCTCCCTGCGCTGAATAAAGCGTTTAATCAAATCACAATAACGTCAAGACTTGATCTTATCTTAGACTCTAGCAAATCAACCGGTTCAGCTGAACTAAAATTTGATGCTCTTGCTACCTTCAAAGAAAGGTATCCATGAATATACAGATGGCTCCGCAACCGAGGTGCGCAAGATGCCGGAGCGAAAATTTATTCCATCGTTTTCTAGCGGTTGTTCCTGTAGGAATGTTCCCACAGTTCTAAAGGGAAAAACTGTTGCTACGAATTTCGATGATGAAGTCGCCATTAAAGTAGCACTCGAGCTAAGCAGCCAAAAAAAACAAAACAAAAAAAACAGAGCAACAACTTTGATTTGAAACATTTTTCTTGGAAACTTCATTTAAGGGGTGTTTTGAGGGTGGGTTGATCTTACGCTTTTCTCTAAATTGTGCCCAAAATTCAGATTTGAAGAAAATCGGTTACTGGAATTACGATTTTATATTATATTTGGATGGACATATAATTTCACATTCCTATTTCCATATCTATTTACAATTATATGTGAAAATTGTAATTAGGCAATGCCGGTGTAAATAAATAATTAATAATTTATTAAGGAAGGGATTAGCTCAGTGGTAGCGCGCTGGATTAGCAACGCGGAGATCACGGGTTCGAATCCAGTCGTGCTACCATTAGATTTTCTCTTCCTAGGAGTCCCTGCAGCTCACTGTTTGGTGATGGACTGGGTTGTCTGTAACGGGAGAGCACTATCCGGAGGCCGGCAGTTCACTGAGAAGGCTCCGGGCGCAAATGACCACAGATATTGAGACGCCTTAAAAAAAAAAAAAAATCTGGTGTGAAACACTCACACAACTTTCTCTTACTCCAGTACTCAAAATTATAATTGACAAATTTTATAGTTAGTGTACCAAATTTAATGAAATTCGTCGAAAAGTGAAAACACTGTCCAGTAAAACTGTCCGGTTTACTAATTTCCTTGAAACTCGGAATTTGGGTCATATATTAATTTCTAGTTATTTCAATTTGGATGACAGAATTGTATAATCAACTGTGATAGCATTTTAAAGAAAAACATAACCCCCCTCCCCCAAAAGTCCCCTTAAATGAATTTATCAGGGGAAAAGTTTCAAATAAAAGTTGTAGCTCTTTATATGTATAGTTAACAACTCTGGTTTAAAGAAAATCGTTGGAGCCATTTTCGAGAAAATACCAGAAAACTGAAAATTATATTTCAGTAAAAACGCACTTCCGGTTATCTATTTTTTTTCAAACTCGGAATTTCAACAACATATTTAATTCTAATTAACATTATTTAGATGACAGAATTGTCTAATATACTGAAACAGCAGTTAAGATGAAAACCTAACCCCACCCCTCCCCCAGAAGTGCCCTTAAATGAATTTTCCTGGAGAAATGTTTCAAATAAAAGTTGTAGCTCTTTGTATGTGTAGTTGATATATCAAGTTTAAAGAAAATCGTCGGAGCCATTTTTGAGAAAATGCAAAAACGTAAAAAAAACAACTAGTAAAGTGGTACTTCCGGTTGAGGAATATTGACACATAACGCACCGTCAGATCCCATGGTGATACCTAAACGTAATATCAAGTTTGAACTTTCTACGATTTTTCGTTTTTGAGCTATGCTGTTCACATACACACAGACACACACACACACACACACAGACCATTCGCTAAAAACCACTTTTTTGGACTCAGGGGACCTCAAAACGGATATTTCCGGTGAAAACTCGATATCGAAAATTTGACACGATTACAATACTTCCTCTTACTAGGAGTAAGAGAAAGTAAAAATTATTAAAGTGTAAATTGCCGTAAGAGAAAGTCGTTTGAATTGGTCAAAAGTGGAAATTATCTCTTTAGAAATTAAGTAAATTAAAAATATCACGTTGAAAGACACAGATATGTACTCTTTGGTTAGTGTTTTATTTCAATTATTTTTAAGAAGGATAAATCTTGATTTATGTTAGGTGTTTCAACTAAAATAAAAATGAAGTGATTCGCGAAAGAATGGCATTTAAGGAATTTGGGGAGTATGTTAAAAGTTAAGAACAATGATTTAAAAAAAAAAATGCAAAATTAGCCATCTATTTTGATATTCATTCCGGATCAAATAAAAATGATGTAATAAAAAGAAGAGGAAGTCTCAAGGTTGTTGGGAATAATAGACTGATTCAATAGATTGATTTTGAAGATTGTTTGGAGGGGGAACACCAGTGCACATAAAAAAATTAGAATGTATTGAAAACCTTAAGAAACTGCGAAAAAACTTTTTCTGTCCTATATAAAATAAATTATAATTTATTGAAACCATAGAACATATTGAAAAATAAGACATCACCTTATTTAGAAAAATAAATTTACCATAAGGGACTATTGAGTTTGTAAGTTGGCAACATTGTTCCTATTTAAACTCTCAGTCATAATCATCTTTCATTTTGTGGCTCTGTGTAGGTGAGGGGTCGTAGTGTTCTAGACAGTACAGTTATGTTGTAGTGCTTGAATAATAAATATTAAAAAGTGGCAGTGAGGCGTAGTTCAGTTGTAGTTAAATATTATGTTCTTCACGAATTAAATAGCCATGGAGTTATATTCTTCTTCAGAAAGTAGTGATTGTGGTCCAGCACATCCTGTTAAGACATTGGATTATTCCTATTTGATGCTTAGCAGTCAAACATTGGTGACTAAACTCATTGATTTAGAAAATAACCATTCCAGAGATGAAAAACCAGAATCCGTCCAAACTCTTTTTTTGTACAACAATCAACTTGTAGAACTTCCACAAAAAGTAGGAATATTTCATAACCTCAGGCACATTGATATCAGTAACAATCGTTTAAAATCGTTACCAGAATTTCTTACACATTTTCCATTAACCACGTTGAGTGCAAAAAACAATATAATAAGCAACGATAGTCTTCCAAAATCGTTTCTTCCTTGGTCAACTACTTTAAGAAAACTTAATCTTGGTGGTAATGATTTAAGCCACTTTCCAATGCAGTGCTTAGAACTATCAAATTTAAAATATCTATATTTGGGTAGCAACCAAATAGAGGAGATTCCAAGAAATATAAATAAAATTGTTGGGTGAGTAAAATATTTTGCTCATAAATGCTGTTTTTTTTTTGTTTTTTTTTTTAACAATATGGAATCTTTAAATGAATTATTATTGCCTTAGGCTTTCAATATTATGCGTTGGAGGAAATCGTTTAAGTGATGTACCTGACACTGTAGGAAATCTGGAAGATTTAGAAGTTTTAATAGTGAGTGATAATAGACTTGAAAGTCTTCCAGCATCAATAGCAAATCTTAAAAAGTTGAAAACTTTGCAGCTTCATAAGAACAGACTAAGAACGTTGCCAACTGAAATTGTAGCGTTGAAATGTTTATCAGAGGTAAGATGTTTAGCTTTAATTGATACATCAATGAAATGGGATTTTTTTTTTTTTATTTAGAAATTCATAGTATTTAGGCATGAAATATTAATAGAAAAATGTTTGTAATTATAGCCAATACCGCAGCAATACCCTAGTAATTAGCGTTTGCGTCTGAAATAATTATTAATTAGCTGCTGTTCTCATATTGAATTGAGGACATGAATTAATAAAAGGAAGTGAAGCCAATATAAATTACGAAACTTAATAGGTCATTTAACCGAGGTTATTCTTAACTCAATAAAGGGTCCACATGATCGTTTTATCAACTTATTTTCTCATAATTCATTTTGTGGAAGTTCTGTTGATTGAGTATAAAAAATAAATAAGATGGGGTAATTGTAATCATTTAAAAAAGTAAAAAAATAACTAGTATTATTACTTGAGAGAGATTGATTCTTTTTCTGCATATTCGAAATTTTTTAAATTGCTTTTGTGATAAGCTCAGTGTTAAAAAAGGTTTATAGTTATAGCTTCACTTTCTTTCATTAAATGGAAAAATAAATTAAAAAAATGACATATAATATTATTCAGGTCTAGAATAAATGGAATTTTACGCACATTAGTTTAGATTTATTTAAATTATATCATCTTTCTGTGATAAGAAGGTGATTGACATTATCATTTTTTTTTTTTTTTTTAATGTTGTTTGTCTGTCTCATTTCTTCACTTATAATATTTAGAAATAACTTACTTTTCACTGACTTTAATGTAAGCTTTGAAAGTTAATACTGTTATTAGGATCAGAATTTGACATGTTGATATTATTTTAACATTGTAATTTATGAAGTGGTAGAATTGAGAGTTCATATACATTTCTTTTGTTGAGGTTTTTGCCTACAGTAACATAATTTTTGCAAAGTTTTAACGAATAGAATGTAACATACTGCTTTTTTCCGTCATTTCGATGTCTGTCTGCCAATGGTCGCGGCCTATTCTTCCCATTTAAAGCTCTTTTTAGTGTTTCTTTTCTAAACAGGGTTTTTAATCACTAAATAAAATATACAGTTTGTTATTTTTCGTATTTTTATTTTATGACTTACAAATCACTAGAAAATCTATCACACAATATAGCGACTAACACTGTGGTAAAAATGAATCATTCCTTTTCTACTTAATAACTTACTACCTTCCTTTAACCTCCATTCTATTTTGATTCGATAAAAATAAACAATCGATTTATATAGGGTTAATCAACTAAAAAGAAAAAAACAAAACCATAAATAAAAATTCTTTTAAATTTCAATTTTAATAAAGATAAAATCCATTTACACAAATACAACAGTTATGTTCCTACACTCTTCTTCACTTTAAAGTAATTCTTCAGCGCAACATATAAAACCTTGATTCTTGCTCCGGTGAGCCCCAAACTTCTTTGATTTATCCCCCCTTTTTTAAAAACACGATTACTCAGCGCTGAACCCTGTAAATCTACCTTTTTTAAAACAAACAGAAAGATGCATTGACAAATTTGCATTTATATATCTACATTTGTATCATCTCCTGAAACATAATAATTAAAGATGTTTTAATAAGATTCATTAAAGCTGAAAATTATAAAATTATTTATTTAATCACCATAGTACCATAAACAAAGGGTAATTATAATAAAAATTCCAATAGATATTAAAAATGATTATAATGAAAACAATAAACCTTTGTTCGTGCAGTTAAATTAATAAATGTTGACTCTTTAAGTTTTACACAAATAACCGCGATTACTATATACTTCAAAGTAATATTGTTAGCGAATATTAACCTACGATTTTATTGTTAGAGTTTACTGATTAGTATTTACTGTAAATTTTTAAGAAAATGTATAGAAAGACTTACAGGAAAATTGCTGTTTAATTAAAACAACAATAGTAAAAAGTAAAAATTTGCTTTTTACGTGTCAATAATTGCTAATCATCGAAATTATGAATTAAAATTTTTAAATACCTAATTTATCTTTACATATATTTAAGGAACAATTTAAAATAGTACACAAATATGCATGTCCCCTTTTTAGTACCGTATTGCTAACATCATTCCTGCGGTTCGTGCTGGACTTCCTCAGAGAGTGTCGCACATTAGTCTACCAACACTTGCTGTTGTTATGAGATAGAAGAAGTAGAGCTGCCAGCCAACTTAATTAGTTATAATTAAATTTTTGCATGTATTTGTAAAATAATTCAATCGTTATAGCATATATTATACAAAAGATAATGTTTTTCAACATTTTCTTGTCTTTTAGGATCGTTCCAGCGATTGAAATCACATAACATCAACCCCCTCTTTTAACCAAATAATTATAAAATATTTTAGATTAAAAGGATATAAGTCATTTCTATGTTAATAATAATTCATAATTATTGATAATATTCTATAAAAGTTTGGCTATATTTTAAATTATTTTTTTTTATTTCTTATTTTCAGTTGAGCTTACGAGAAAATCCATTGGTGGTAAAATTTGTGAATGATATGACTTACAATCCAGCCAGTCTGTTGGAAATTTCAGCAAGAAGTATTAAAATAAATAATGTCAACTATTCCCATTCTGAACTCCCACAGTGCCTTATTGACTATCTTGCCAGTGCACATCACTGCCTTAACCCTAAATGCAACGGTATACCTTTTTTGTTTTGTTTTGCTATTTACCTTATATGTTTGTGGTTCTTTAATGTAAATTCTTTTTAATATTATTATGGATTTTAATATATTATTATGGATGTCTTATAAGAAGTGTATACTAATCCAAAACTTAAATTGATATAATAGTTTCCAAGTCAGGCCTTAGATTTATGGCAACGGTTTTATAAAGAAGTATGTGTGATTGAAGTAGGCCCTTAATCTTATCTCTCTACTAGGTAAAGATCTCCTGATGAAGGACATTAATGATACCCGAAACGTAAAGCAGTAATAAACATAATTTTTTATTTTAAAAGAATTTCCCTGCCCATTACTGTTCAGAATCTTTTCCCTCTTAATTGTATAGAGAAATTTTCTCGTCCTTATCCTTTTCGTTTGAAATTCATTTTTGGGAGTTGTAGGGGAAGTGCAATGTTAGGCTTATCTATAAAATGCCAATTCAATGTAACATATAGGTTCCATCACCTTTTGAGTTTTATTAAATAATAACTAAAAATTCTAACTTCTAAGAAAATTGTTCAGTTAGAATTATGAGAATTGAAGTAAGAGAAAATCACATGAATTTTCCATACCACTTTTTTCTGCTCAGCTTCTAGCCGATAATATTGATGACAAAAACATTTTTGTCTTTTCAACCATTATACTGAGGGATGTTATCTGCCTTTTTTTGAAGTTCGCCAAAAGGGTTCCGGCTCGAATAAGGACCTTGCTGGCCCTTACGATTGAGACAGTCATTGCCTTTTGCCTTGAGAGTTCCCAATTGCTCGAATACTCGAACATGGGAAAATTTTTATGGAGCCTCAATCTTGTGACCTTAGCGCATATAATTATCGCATCTATGTCTACGTAAAAAACTAGGGCTAAGGCTAACTAAGCAGAGAGGATGTCGAATCCTGGATTAAGTTCCTGTATCCTCCAACCGTCCTCCCAACCAACCTCTTCCGTAATGGTACGGTCGAACACCAGAGATACACGACGTTGGACCAGTGAAGCTGCTCAACTGAGTTGAGTTGCTGGGACACACAGCTTACACATCAGTCACCAGGACATCAAAAACAAATATTTAATATCGAGGAATATATTCACATAGATATATGTATAGTCTGTAATATACAAGTATAGAATGCTTTAGCGTTTAGATAACACACTAAATCTGTCATATCAAGTGCACTTTGAACCCTAATTTTTAAAGGGGGGAAAAGCAAGTTTACATTCCTACACAGATTCACGCCCTTGTACCTAGGAAGAGGATACATACAAGTAGAGGCGCTTCGTCAACCATAAATGTGGTGGTTAATTATCCCCATTGAATCTATAATTATGGACTCCCCTATACTCTTCAAATTTTCCTTATCAATGCTTACCTCCTTTAAGAAGTCCAAGTTCACATCCTCGGTATGGTGCCCCTTGACCCAAACCAAAGTTCACAGACCTGACATTCTCTTTCCCCAAATTGCTTCCTGAATGATTCCTGTTAGTAGGGGATACAGTTTTCGTAGATGAACTTCTTCAAGGAGGTGAATGTTTATGGCTTGGTGCTCATCATTATTCTCATACCGCACTGTAGGATCAATTATCAGTGCTTCCTTTAATCATTTCTTGAATGATTACGATAACTGCATACGTTGTTAACCCCTTGGTCATACATCTTCTCGCAACATTCATAGCCTTTATGCAGCTCCATCAGTGTGTGCTTTACTCGGTGGTAGCGTCGAGTGATAAGAAGCAAATTGATTATTGTAAAAGAATCTTCTTTTACCTGAATTTTACGCTTCCAGGCTTTTTATCTATAATACAAACACTTTGAAAGTCTTGTCTAATAATTTTTTAATAAGCTGTATTTTTTTTTTTTTCAGGAGTATTCTTTGATAATCGTGTGGAACATATAAAGTTCGTAGATTTCTGCGGAAAGTATAGAGTGCCTTTACTTCAATATCTGTGTTCATCAAAATGTGTTGTCGACAATTCTGTTTTACAAAGTCAGGCCGATTACGGTAGGATGAGGAAGGTTCTTCTTGGATAATTTGAACAATTTTTTTTTTATATATATATATATATATATTTTCAAAAAGAAAAATATTATATAATTACTTTTAACTATTTTAGGTCAATTATTTGTTTGTTCTCTGGTGTATGTTCAGGCAAACATGGAGATTATTATTATAATTTTGTAACCAAAAATTAAATTGATTTTTAAATAAATATTTATTTTAGTATTAACAAAGCATTCTTTGTTGATGTTAGTTTCACCATAGAAAGAGAGGACAACAAATATTTGACACTAGAGTAACTTGTCCTGTTTAATTTTATATATTTTTATTCATAGACATTCATTATCTCTAATCATGGAGTTAATCATTTTTTTTTTATTTTTTTTTATTTTAATATAATATGTCTTCAAGAAAAGTTTTTAATTTCACTATTTAATTATAACTTTAATTTTTTATGTAGTCTTCTATAACAGAGTTATATAACCATTATGTGTATACCCATTGTTATTAATTAAATATTTTTTTTTTTTTATATAAATTATTATTCTACCGTAGAGGCCCAAAAATATCTATGTTAAACTTAGAAATCAATTTTATTTTCGTAAAACATTTTTTTTTGTAATGTAATAAGAATTAAATATTATTTTAAGTTAAACAAAAATACTAATGATTTTTGCCCTCTTTGGAGTTTGAAATTTTTTTTTTTTTTCTTTAACTGGTTTGAGGGGAAGTATTGCTGCAAACTTGTCAAAATTATCTAAATGAATTTTTACAACAATAACTCTTTTGAAGTCCCCTAAGTATGAAACACAATGTTGTTTAGTGAATGTGTTTGGTTGTGCGCTTATGTATGTGTGTGTTTGTGTGTGATATTTTGAGTGAATGTACAGGATAGTATAAAAACGAGAACTTAATATTTCATTAGAAATCATCAGTGGATCCTACATGAAGGTTAAATTCTCTAATATGCCTCCGGAAATGGTCCATAATTTTTTTATTTATTAGATTTTCATTAAAACGGATCCAACTAGTTGCTTTAAACTTAGTATAAGTACCAAGGAAATTTAAATATGTCGCATTTATTTTAAACATTTTTTTTTTCTGAATAAATTAATTCATGAGAATTTTGTCGGGAATTGCACCATTAATGATTACCACTAAAACTTCCATTGCAGTATGTATGATACTGTTTCTCAAATATTGAGGATAAAATTCCAATTTTTGTGGAAAATTTGTTACTTAGGGCGGCGAGAGAATTGAGATAAAATTAGTGAAAATGTTTCATAACAGAGCTTCAAATAATGATTTAAAAGGATGCTTCAAATCTGTACAATGGCCTCCCAAAACATGTACATTATGGAGTTATATCTCATTTAGCATTATTCAAGTACTATCATAAATGCTACCACTTGTAACTTTTTGCCGAGAAAATCATTTTTTACGGGTTTCTAGGGGCGTTGGAATTCCCCACAACTCTTAAAAGCATGATTTTTTATTAATAGTTTTAAGTTCTCCCTGCTATATAATGTTAAAAACCAAGTAAACATTTACTAAATTTTCTTTGATATAACTAAATAAGTTGCTGTATAAGAAAGTATCTGCCCTCACGCGTTGGTCTAGTGGCTAGCGCACTCGCCTTTCGTGCGAGAATTCAGGGTTCGATTCCCGTGAGGGCAAAGTCGGTGTTGACCCAGCATCGCGATAAAAAGTGGGAAGCTACAATGAGTAGCGCCCTAGGTAGCGAAGGCCTGAATTAAACGGCGTGGGAACTGCGGCGTGCTTACCACACGCTTCCCATTCAAATCGCCGTCTGGCAAGTCTTGGTCCTTCATGGGCTGTTGCGCCATAGGGTTTTTATAAGAAAGTATCTCCTTATCTTATGTTCTTAGATATATAATTGATAATATCTTTTAAACATTTTTCTTAAGACAAATTTTATTGTCTACCTGCTTTCTACTGTGGGAAGTAAGATGTACAAATTTTACAAAGGGACTAGCATTGGAAGGTTTGACACTTTTTAGGAAAATTTAAAAGGAAATATTGCATTGTTGAATATGTGGATGGATCCGCCAATGCTGGATAACATCTGGTATTTTATCCGTCATAGCATGCATATTTATAGTGATCCTGACCGGTTTCGGATTTTCATCAATCGTCAGAGCAAATTCACCAAATTCGTGTCGACTTGAACAACCTTGCACTTGAACGAACAAGTGTGAGTGTAACAGAAATATTAAGTTGAAGTGAACTCTCTACATGAACTTGGTGAATTTGCTCTGGCGGTGGATGAAAATCCGAAACCGGTCAGGAACACTATAAATGTGCATGTTACGACAGATAAAATACCAAATATTGCATTTGTCAGATTTTTGAAGTTGTGTTTACTATGAAAGACATGTTGAAGTCAAGTACCTGAGTACAGAAAAGTGGTTTCTTAGAAGTTGGTGTGTTTGTATATGTGCGTGTGTGTGTGTGTGTGTGTAAAGGATAACTAAAAACGGAAAATTGCAAAAGAATTTTTCAGATTCAACTTGATATTTTCCCTTAGGGATCCCAACAGTAAGATTTTTGATAGTTAAAATCGATTAATAGGAATTACCGTTTATACTGATTAAATTTTCCATTTTTGTTGTTGTTGCTATTTTCTCCAAAACGGCTCAAATGATTTTCCTTAGCATATAGGTCTATCACTTTTATTTGAAAAAATGTTTCTGGAAAATTTGGTTTATGAAATTCTGGGAATGGCTTTAAGAGAAGCAGTATATTATCTGTAATGTGGCTACAGTTCAGTAAAAATAATATATTTTTCGATTAAGTATCTGCGTGAGTGTTTTTGATTAAATATTCTTTTATACATATTAATAGGTTATTTAAGCGGCTGAGTGTAGGCATACGCTAGAAACACGCCAACCTAGGGCCCCGCGCCTCAAATAATAAACCAAAATCTTGAAAAGAAACTGACAACAGATCGTAAAAAGTACATAAAAATAATACAACTTTTTGAACAGAATTAAAAAAAATAAAACCGAAGACGATTCAAAGCCCCTTTTCGTTGGTACCTAATATTATGGATGTGAGAAGGAGAGAGAATTTAGAGTGAAAGGATTTTAAGTTGAAATAAACTAGAATATAAGTTGAACACTGTAAAATGAGAGAACAAGTGTAATAGAAATTAGATAGCGAAAAATATATATAGAGACAGACCGGCTGAGTGTTGAAAAGGTTGTTCACTCGTTGTAGACTGTTGTATAAACTGTTCCAATTTGGATTTAATCAATAAAGTCTAGCCAGTTACTTCGAGTATTTCATCTTGTATCTCTTTGGGGAGTTGGTGTTATTTAACAACCATGTATCTCTTAATTACTGAAGTTTTTTTTTTGTCTCTTCTTTTAATCGTGCCCTTTGAAATGTAGGCCCATTTGAGGGTTCAGCTAAAGGTGGGACTGATCCTGAGGGATTTTTTTTCATTTGTAATGTCTTTTCCAGATCTTGTGTTATACTACTTTTCTTTACCGGTTTTACAATTGTTGTTTGATATAAATCTTCGTAGCCCTACCAACTGTAGCAACATTTTCTTTATTAACAGATTGGTCTTAGGTTTGGCATCATTTTCAGTCTTCTTTGTTGATCTAATTGGTTTATGACTTGGTTGTACGATTTGTAGCGTTTTTCTTTCAGCTTCAGGTACTGTCTTTAATGACATAGTTTTGGTTTGTTTCGCATTTTTAATAAGAGCTGACTGCTTTACAATTTCTGTTTTCTTCGTTGTATCAGTATTTGATGTTCCTGGACAATCCAGTCTATTGGTTTTATTTTTGTTAAGTACTATCGGTGTCGTTTTTCTAAATGGCGTCCTCAAAGAGGTATAAGATTAAATACTCGCAGTAACTGGCCAGAAAACATTATTGTTTAAATCCAAATTGTACCACTTTGACAACAGTTTATAGCGAGTCAACAACCCACCTTCTACCTTCTCATCACTCAGACAGTTTGTCTCTATATATATCTCTTCGCTACCCAACTTCTAATATACTTGTAAAGTCCTTGCATTTGGTGTTCTCTCATTATAGTGGTCAGCTTATATTCTAGTTTCCACACCCAATCTAAAACCCAATCGCTCTCTCCTTCTCACACCCATTATAATAATATACCAATTGCACCATCAATAAAAACAATTTTTTTTGTAATTCTCGTTAAAAAAAAATTAAAAAAAGCGTGAGGTACCTGGTTATTAATTATCTCTTGTAATAGTTTAACCAGTTACTGTTATAGGATAAATAATCATAAGTTTGCAACAAGTTGCTATCATTTCATTCGGAAAACTCCAGATCACTTCAAATTTAAATATTTGTTTTTAGATATACATAAAACCGGTCCATTATGTTAACAACGCCCATTACAGCTGTATATGTGTAGAGAAAATGGCAAGGTAACTGCAACCTAGATCTTGCGAATCCATTTTTTTACATAGTTTATAGATCATCTGACACATTATTCGAATATACAGGGGGAACTATTAGTGCTAATATTCCCTCGATTAAATTATTCAAAATAATTTTGGATTAACATTCATTTCATTAATTGTCATTAATAAATTTATATTAATTTTCAAGGGTGATTCGCGCAGTCATTTGAGTAGGGCACCACCCAAGTTATAGCCGGCCCTGATCCTAATGGAGTGGACCGGTTGACTCTGATCACTTTGTATTGGAAAGCATTGCCATAGAAGTAAACTATTCGAACTTTAAGCAAAGATGGAAAGTATTTTATTTATTTGCACTGGAACAAGGCAGGATCTCTGGCCAACGGTTGTTACATCAAACCATATTTTTGTTTTTCTTTGTAATATTATTAAATAAGGATATGTCATTAGTTTTCCCAAAATTATAATAATTTTATTCTTATTACAACTATCATATCTGTAAATTCATTCCTAATTCATAAAATAAAGATATTATTTTCTACTTCATATTTTTCAAGTTGTACTAATTGTTTACTAGGTGTTTATTGTAAATCAAGATGTATCAATGGCATCAAATTCCTACAACTACCAAAAAACTTGTAAAAATGTTAGAAATATTAATGTCCATAACATAGTCATATTAATATGGTTTTTTGAAGTACAACCTTCCAGTTCATTTATAGACTAAGAGTGGTCTATTGCAAATAAAGGTCAGAAAGAGACTGTTATCAAAGTAAGTATATAAAGAAATCAAAATTGCATTAATCAAATGAAAATTAAAAAAAAAAAAATTATTGTTTCAATATATAAAGGTAACTAAAAAATTTCGGATAAAATAAATCAGCCAAATGGTTGTTAAATCAAATCATTCAAGAAATTGCATTCATATAAATAAATATTTATAAATATTTATGAACAACTGAAGAAAAGACTAATCTAAAATTAATTCTGTTCATTATACTGAATTTATCATGATATTATTTTATATGACATTATTTATTTATAAGGATATCATGAATTTATTCGACATATAAAGACATTTTTCAAAGAATATTATCCCTAATGAAACAAACTCAAATCGAATGCAAACAGTTTTATCTTGAGAGCAGTTATTTCTATGGTTAATAAAATGATTTAATGAAGAAAATGATATAAATTTATTAGTTTAACAAATTGTAACTAGATAGCAGTACTTCCATATATTAACAGGAACAACTAGGATTCATAAAACAATGTATTCATGATATAAAAGTAATCAATTATGAAATTGTAAAGTATTTTCTAATATTAAGCAATAATACGAATTTGATTAATGATGTGTCAGTACCGTTACACTTTCTGGGAGATGCTGCTATCTGGTGGCAATTTTTTGTATTAACTTTTGGCTAATATCTGTACAACCTATTATTTGGATTTATTAGTTTTTGTTCTCTTTATTAAACAATTAAATAGTGAACAGGTGATATATATATATATATAAATGATTGTATACTTTTGAGCATGATAATAGGAAAAAACAAAATGAGCGTCTTACGTATCATTTAGAAAGTCCATGTTGCAAGAACCTCTTTCTACAGGGGGTTTAAACAAAAATAAATTGAATTTGTATGAACAAAATTGGAAGAATATATTCAAATTGGTTTAACTCTTTACTAATTTGAGTATTTTTTAAGATTTTATACTACTTTTGATTACTTCTGACCTGTTCCGATTTTCCTCCGTCAGATTTCTTATTCAGCGAGACCGTGCAATCCGAAACTGGCAGAATTAATGAAAAGAAGCATGCTATGGCAAGCATTTTCCAGCTTTGCTAACCTAACCAAAAGTACAATTTCCATACATATTCAAAATAATGAATATTTTTAATTTTACTCATATTTAATCTATGGTGCTTTCTAGTTTAATCTATGGTGCTCATATTTAATCTAGTTACATCTCATCTCATATGATTTTTATGTAACTTGACATATGTGAAGGTATTTTGATTCTATAAAATTGTTTTGTTGTAAATTCGATAATAAAGAAAACATGATAAATAAGCATTACACTTGGAATTACATAATTTATTGATATATTATCTTATCACGATCTCCAAAAATTGGTGACCCCGAATTGAAATTGACTGTTAATAACAATCAAAATTGAAGTAAAAAAAAATCTGGTGTGAAACACACACACAACTTTCTCTTAATCCAGTTTTCAAAATTTTAACTGACAAATTGTATAGTTAGTATTCCAAATTCCATTTTACTAATTTTCTTGAAACTCGGAATTTTGGCAATCTATTTATTTGTAATTTATTTTGTCTAGATCGTAGAATTGTATAAAAGTAAGATAGCACTTCAGAGGCAAACATAGCCCTGCCACTACCCCAAAAGGCCCTTAAATGAGTTTATCAGGAGAAAAGTATCAAATAAAAGTTTTAGCTCTTTATACGTGTAGTTCACACAATTCCTCAAAAGAAAATCGTTGGGGCCGCTTCGAAGAAAATAGCAAAAAACTAAAAAATACTTTTCAGTAAAAACGCACATCCGGTCATCTGATTTTTTTCAAACTCGGAATTTCAACAACATATTCAATTCTAATTAATATTAGTTAGGTGATAGAACTGTATAATAAACTGAAATAGCACTTTAAAGGAAAAGCTAACCCTAACCCTCCCTCAAGAGTGCCCTTAAATGCATTTTACTGGAGAAATATTTCAAATAAAAATTGTAGATCTCTATTTGTGTAGTTGATATAAAATGTTTAAAGAAAAGTGTTGTAGCCATTTTTGAGAAAATCGCAAAAAAAAGTGAAGAAAACCATTTAGTGAAGTGGTATTTCCGGTTGAGGAATTTTGACAGGATCCCATGATGGTACGTAATCGGAATATCAAGTTTGAACTTTCTACGATTTTTTTCTTTTGAGCTATGCTATGACAAACATACACACACATACACAGACCATTTTCTAAGGTCCACTTTTTTGGACTTGGGGGACTTCAAACCGGATATTTCTAGTGAAAACTTAATATCGAGAACTGGACGCGATTACTATACTTTCTCTTACAAGGAGTAATAGAAAGTAAAAATATTAACTTAGTTTGATGTTTTGATGGAAGATGGTATAAAGAAGCTGCAAGAGCAAATTGACATTCGGCCGACTGCTATTTATAATTCTGACGATACAAATGGAGCTCTTGCCATTTCATATGTTATGGTGAAAACATG
Organism: Triatoma infestans; assembly: GCA_011037195.1. Taxonomy (NCBI): domain Eukaryota; kingdom Metazoa; phylum Arthropoda; class Insecta; order Hemiptera; family Reduviidae; genus Triatoma; species Triatoma infestans. Next base: position 41,733 of record JAAEAF010001371.1, on the reverse strand, counting down.
TGGCAATTCTGGCCATCAGAAACTGGACATTGGTTTATGCCAGTACAAACCCAGTTTTCAATTAGAATACTAACCGAGAAACTTAAAACAACCATGTTATTTGCTGCCGTGCATTATTAGGAAATATCTGACTTATTAAGGGATCTTCTTCTTTTACCAAGGGATTCTTCTCCAAGAAATTTCGATACTATTATACAGCTATAATTAAACATTATTGTTTTCTGACTAAGAAAAATTAGGAAAATTTCTATTCTTATTTTATGTCGACAAAAAGTTATCCCACTTATTATGAGAAATTAAATCCCTGGTGGGTCCAACAGCATTAAATGATATAATCCGAGTGTTATCAGCGCCCGGTCTAGCGGTTACGTCGCCTCGGACAAAAAGACAAATTGTCGCCCCTTAAGAATATATACACTACCAATCAGAAGATTGGGATCAGTTAAAAAATTGGGCCTTGAACTATTTCACTATAGTCGATCTTGTCCAATTGATATTCTTAAAGTTGCTCTTAAATCTGCCACGACATGTCCCCAATAGTTTCGTTCGCTGGAAGTTGAATGACGGCAAGTGAAACCCAAGATTTTTAATAAATCTATAAGATTTTGGCTGAATTTTTTATCGATGTAAAGCAGCTCACCTCTGAAGATACGCTACAGAAGACTTGTGAAGCTTTTGGATGGTTCTGACAATCCTTTTAACTGGGTGGCTCTTGTGAGAGAAATGCTTTATTCTATAGGAGCGCAGGACAGCTGGGAGCCGCAGCATGCGGTCGTGGTCTCTAATAACTTAAAAAATCTTTCTCTAAACTGATATCAATGAGGTACGTAACTCTTCATTTAACATCCACTACAGATTGATATGTCCCTTGGCTAATGGTAGTTCATATGTAAATATTAGGTGCAATATCATTAAAACCAGATTGTTAGCTCAAATTAGAGTAGCTAGTGATCTAGAGTAGAGGATTTTTTATAATGGACTAGCACATTTATTTGATCCTAAAAGAGTTGCTTTACTTGCGCGGTGGGCAAAAATGATAATATTATGCACTTTATTTTGGAATGCCCTTATTATAAATGTTTGAGAAGGAGGTTGTTAAATAGGTATTTACCTTCACACAGTTCTTATGTTTTTGCTAACTTACTAGATATAGAAAATAAAGAAAAGTTAAACCACTTATTTTATTTTATCTCTGAGGCTTTGGAGGAAAGATATACATAGGTTTGTAAAGGTATTATTTAATACCTACGAGGAGATCCCTCAAACTCCTTCCCTAAAATAATTTGTATAAATGAATAAAGTCTATTTAAATCATTGTTACTATCTACTTTATTAATCAAGTACTTAATATTATTTTATTACTTAGATTAAGCTGTAATGTTTCTTCATGTAACGTTTGTATTTTTTGTTCAGCTTTCAGCAGAGGTCAATCTCTTGCTATAGAAATGTATAGTTTCTGTAGACAATAAATAAATAAATAAATGTTCAATGAAATTTCTCAAGAAATGATTCAAGCAATTTGACCAGCCATTTCAAGAGATTTTGAAGCTGCTTTCAAAAATATACCAAAAACCAACGAATGAAATTAGCCCGTAAATTTTATTGACAAGATGTAGATAAAAATTCTTAAACTGAATGTTGGTAGTTACATATAAATGCTTATAAAAATAATGATTATATAGGATGGATTGCTATTTGAATCTATACTTAAGTTTCTCATTTTAACATTGTATCTAAGTTAATACACACAATTATTAATATTCGCAGCCCTCTCTCTATAGCTTCTAGCTGAAAACAAATTTAAAAACTCTGAACCCTCTCATGAAAAAGAAAGGAGGGAAAAATTCATATCAAGCATTATTCGAAAAAAAAATCTTGGTAAATAATATGCCAAGAATTATCTCAATAGCTTGCAAAAGAAATATAATGTAGAAAAAAAGATGAAAAAATATTTGAATTTTATTAATGTAATTAATATATTAATTTATTTCTAGTTTAAAAATGAAGTGTACGCTTCTTTTTTTTTTAATTATAATGTACATCTAAGTAATTTTTTCAGTTTTTGTGATTTTTCTTCATAAAAACACCGACGAATTTTATTCAATTTGGTATACTAACTATAAAGTTTGTCGATTACAATTCTGAAAACTGGAGTAAGAGAAATTTGTGTGAGTGTTCCATACCAGATGTTTTTTTGTTTTCTAATTAATAAAGTAACTAATTTATTAAAATTAGTGTATTTGTAGTTATAAATTTGGCCACCAGATAGCAACACCTACTGAGAAATCAATGTTATTTATGGTTATATAGTTTGTCACTAGGTGTCGCTACTTCCTAAGAATGTTTTTGGGAGTCCATTACGCTAACCACTTCCCGTCCCTTCGCATAGACGCATTTTAAACCATTGAATTTTTTTTTACATCAGAGGATGGCGCTGTGATCGGGTGGCAAATATTGGAACTACAATTCTGTAAATCTAGAAGCTTATGCTTTCTAGCGGCAATTATTTGAACTACTACAAATTCTAGGTTAAGTAAGTGCTGTTACCTGGCGGTGAATTCAGAAACGTTAATTTTATTCGTTTTTAACTATTTTTCTTTTTTTATTTCAACTAAAATGTAAAATTTGAATTTTTTTGTTTGTTTTATAAGAATACAGTCCTGATTTTTTAGTATAAACTTCATCTAGTCTACACTTCATACACAACTTCATTGTATAAACTTCAATAAACAATTACATTCTTAAAGCAGAAAAAAAAAATTTTATTTCTTCCTTACCTCTATCTTTTTTTATGTTTGTATTAATTATTCAATTATTTGTTTAAGGGGGCTAATTGTGACTCTAAAATTAATTAGCTATTTTCTCTCTTATTAAGTTACATGTATTTATTATATTTAATGCCAATTTAAAATATTCTTCCAAATAATTGTGAAATGTGTTCTATTCCCAGACTTAAATTGTCCTGCAAAAATTGCCATCATAAGCATTGCTACTGGATTGATAGAGAGCTTGCTATCATAGAATGCAATCTTATTTAGGTAAATAGTATAATCTTCACCTCCTTTATTTATCTGCAATATATGTTCTCTAACCGTTTATTTGCAAATGAATAATACAATAAAGGAATGAAGAGTGATTGTTTTATACCAGATTTCTTTTTCAATCGTGGCAGTAGACTAAATAAATTTAGGGATGTCAAATCTAGACTATGAGGGAAAATGCAGACTTTGTCAACAGAGCATCACTTTGATTAGGAACATAATTTTTTTCTCGTACAACCTTTATTTGAATCTTATTTTTCGCATTACTTGTTTGTCTCAAAAGTTTTATTTTCGGGACTTCATCAGTCATCAGTTATTTTAGTGGTACTTTAGAGAAAAGCATATTGCTTATCAGTTATTTTAGTGATACTTTAGAGAAAAGAATATTGCTATTATTCCTTCAGAAAAATGTGGCAAATAAAAGTGATAAGAATTTAAATGTATAGATAGTATTCAACGTTTAAAGACAATCGTTGCAGCCAATTTCGAGAAAATCACGAAAAAGTAATAAAAAAAACATTCAGTAAATTCGCACTGTCGGATGGATTTTGCCGTCTATGCAATCCAAAAGTAAATTCGGGCAAATTGAATTAATTAACTGGTTTTGTTCTTAATTTATTTGCAAAGTTAAGCCTTTGCACTTCTATGGCTTGTTGCAGCGCTCGCTCTAGCGGTTACGTCGCCCCAGACAAAAAGACAAATCGCCGCCCCTTCATATATATACACTACCGATCAGAAGTTTGGGATCAGTAAAAAAATTTAGTTATTTACTAAAATTCTTTAAAGAAAAATATAGTTACATTGTAAAAAGAATTTTCCAGTAACGTGATTTATGCATAATACCTCCCCCATTTAAATGGCACCTTTTAAAATAAATATTTTATTAACATTATATACCTCGAAGGATACCTTTATAGGCCCGGAGCCCTTCTGCGGTTGCCCAGGAGCCTCAATCACGCTTCTATCAAGGAATGGATAGAAGACCAGCAGCTGCGAGGATGGGAAAGAATGCCAGGGCAGAGGCAGGCTAAATTCTTTGTTAAGACATTTACCTACTTCACCAGGGATCTACTGAGCCATAGCCGAAGAGATATAAGGATAATAGTGGGTCTACTAACAGGGCATTGCAGGCGGCTGAATAGGCACATACACCATTACTACTAGCAGACAACGCGTTATGCTGTTTCAGCATGGCCGAGGAGGAAACCCCTGCACACGTCCTTTGTGTGTGTGCCGGCCTGGCGAGGACAAGGTTTCTTCAACTGGGGACTAGCAATTCCGAAGCCACGAGCTTCATGCGGAGCCACTTTCAGCATTGCTAGGTCTGATTAAGAGGGCGAAGCTGAGCAATGTCATACCCAGGAGATACACAATAGACCTCTCAATGAAGGTCGCAGTGGAATGAGGAGTGGCCCTCCCCCATCCAATCTAACATAATATACACTTTGCCCTTTGAGAAACAATTTACCTCTTGGATTTGTTCGTAATTCACAGAGAATAATTTCTTTCAAATTACTTGATTCGGTTTATAGATTAGGACTTTGTATTGTTTGTCAACAAATCATTAGTTACTTATTTTTTATTCTATTTTATTTAATCGGGATTAGTTCACTCCTTGAGCTTCACGGGTACATCTTATTGCAACGTTGTTTTTTCCTCTTTTGAATTAATACAAAATGGGCAAAGTTAAAGAACTGAGCGTTGCTACCAGAATTGCTATTTGAACTTTACATAAAATAACGGCTGAACTTAAAATTTCAAAAAATGATGTTCACCGTGCTATCAAACGGTTTAAAAAATATGGTGATCATGAAGATTTACACCGCTCCGGGAGATCAAAATCAACAACCACAGGTGAGGATAAGTTCATTATTTTATGAAGTAAAAGAAACAGACGACTCATAGCTCCAAAAATCAGAGGGGAAGTTATTAAAACAAGTTCGAGGCCAATTTCTGTCTCAACTGTTCAAAAGCGACTTCGTCAAGCGAACTTAATACGAACAGTTGCAACGCTGAAACCATTACTAAAGGGTGCAAACAAGAAGAAACCTTCAGAGTGGGCTTGGAATACAAAGACTTCACAGTGAAAGGTTGGAGGAACCTTTCAGCTCAGAAAAACTACATCCACAATGCATAATATCCACCGCCACCGTTATGTACAGAGAGATGGTTTGGAGATGTTTTTCAGACTATGGAATAGGTGATCTCGTCCGTATTGACGGGATAATGAAAAAGAAAATTATAAAAGCATTTTAGAAAATCACGTCTTACCCTGCGGCCAGCAATTGATTGGGGAAAAAAACATTATGCAACAGGACAGTGACCCTAACATACTTCCAAATTATGTAGACAATACCTTAAGGGAAAAGAGGATGGAAAAATATGTGTCAATTTGGTCTGGCCCTCGCAATCCCCGGTCTTCAACCCAATTGAACTTTTGTGGGACGAGCCAGATGGAAAAGTTCTTATCAAATGCCCTAATCCAAATTTCTCCAAATGCTCTGTGGCAGATGCTTACAGTGTGTGGAGTAATATTGAATTCGAAACAATCAATAAATTGATTGAGAGAGTGCCTAGAATTATAAGAGAAGTAGTTAATCGGAGAAGTGGTCACTTTGATGAAAAAGCCGTTTAGTCGAAATTTATTTTTGGGAAAGATTTACACTTTGTAATGAATTTGTTATCGCTTATATTCTTGTATATAGATTAAATATAACTTTTTTTGAATTACTGACATTTTATTTCATTCATAACAAATCATTAAATTAACAAAAATAAATATAATACATTTTTATTCTAGATGGTCCAGACTTTTTACCAGCAGTGTATATATTTTTTTAAGCAAGTCTATGCATGTTCAAACACAAGCTGAAGCAGCACTCTGCGTGCTAATGCTATTCTGTTCAGAGAAGTATATGCTTGTTCATACAAGTTCAAGTATCGTCCTTTACAAATTCTGCGATCATTTTTCCATAATAAAGTAAATATTTTTAGATTTAAGACATAAATAATATAAATACGCTACGCACTATAAAGCGAACGAAAAAAATCGATTAGTGAAATTTTAGTATTTAACACACAAATATTTTTCCCACACTTACAGCCAAAATGGCGCCCCGGACAAATGTCCAGGTTGCCCGGCCCTAGAGCGGGCTCTGGGGTTATATGACGGCAACACCTGCCAAGTATCACACAAACAATTTTACAAGTTTCTAAAGAAAGTATTGAATCGCTTACTGAAATGGCAGACTGCATAAAAGACAGGTATCTGAGTTAAGCAATTAAAGTGATGCCTATTTTTTCAGGTGGGCTTAACTCCAACTACCAAATTAGGTGTCGTGGACGGGGGCGGAAACACCTAGTTTATTATTAACATTTTTTGAAACAATATAAAATTTAGCAGTTATACGCGGGACTCGAACTAGGGATCTTCCACTTATAAGTCAACGCTCATAACCAGTACACCAACATCCGACCCAAGACAGGGATCTAATTCACCTTAAATTGAGCAAGCTAATCAAGTGAAGGTCTCATAATATTTTAAATGAAATTACCTAGGAACTGGCCACCACACACACACACACACACACACACACACACACACACGTCAATATATATAGAAAAAAGAAAGCTTTTAAATAAACTTTTTTTTACATTCTTAAATTAAAATAGCACTTTAGGAGAAGCCCTAGCCCCACCTCTAGCATCATATCGCGTAGATTGTTTCAACTGTACAATTTCATTTTTTTGTGTTAAAGATAATTCCTTTCTTAAAGATAAATTCGTTTTTTAAAATCAGTAGTATGTTTTTTTAAGATAACTTGTCTAATGATGTAATTCAGACAGATATCCGCTTATTTACCTCTCTAAAAGAATCACTCTATCGTCTTAGTAATTGCAATTCATCGGTTATTGTTTGCAGTAAGATAGTAAAGCTTGCAAACATAATTCTGTGTAACAAGCATAGATCCCCCACTCAAACGTGTTGACACTATATTCCCACCAGCAAGCAGCACTATGAACCGTACCCACTAATCCCACTGGCGTCTTTGTTTAAATTTTTTTCTGTCATGTCTTTGAAATTATAAAATTGTGATTTTATGTTAAAGTTTTACACTTTAATTCCACAAAAACTTCTCGACGAAATTTTTTAAAAATTTGTATCAACACAGAACTTACGTTCTCTCAGCACTCAGTCAAAAATTAGAAGTTTCAAAGTAGTAAAAAGCAGTGCAAAAACTATTTAATAGCTGATTCTCAGCATAATCATACAGCTGCAAGATTCATCATTATTCTTGAAGTGACAATGCAAGCGAAGTCTAACGTCTCCATTACCAGGTATCTCACTAAAATGAAATATTTCAGAAAAATGTGAATGTTGCCATTTTCGAAAAAAATCCCAACAACAGGAAGAATTTTGGCAGATAATTTCCTGTCAGCCACCATGATGATACCCAAACGTTATCTCAAGTTTAAAGTTAGTGCAATTTTTCGTTTTCAATCGATGCTGTTCATATACTTATACATACTGTAATTTTGCAGGAAAATGGTATTGTGATGTTGAAAATGAAAATACTACAAAATATCTACTAAACTTAACATAAATTTATATTTAGAAGTTGTAGTTGGGTCCGCAGAGCTGGAAAGCATTATAGATATTTTCCGTGATAGCCTGCATCTTTTTATGGTCATCGTCCGGTTTCGGGCGTTCGCCCATCATCAGGATGTTTTGTTAAAACAGTGCGAAAACCCAGAATTGCACAGACCAAAATTAGTTTATACACTTGTGTAGTGTATAATCAGTGTGTATTACTGTATCACTGATATAGTATAACTGCAGGAGATCTTGAAGAGCGGTCAATAAAAATTACACTTTTTTAAAAGCTATTTCAACGTTTCGACAAATTTATTATCTTCTTCAGGGATAAAATTAAAAAAAATGTTAATCGGGGTTACATATAATTTTCATTAAACACACTAATCATAAAATATATACTGAACAAAACTTGATATGACAGAAAGATTTGCTTATGTAATGAGCTACATCATCAGGATGATATAGTGTATAAAACAGTGTGTCATAGAGTGCATAAACTGATTTTGCTTTGATACAATCTTTGCACAGGGTTTAACAAAACACCCTGATGATGGGCGCGGTCGATGACCTCAAAAAGAAGCAGGTTATTATGGAAAATATTTTTGAGGTAAAACTAAATATATTCAACTTTTGCGGATTATTCCTTTCCATAACAAAATATGTCTCATTCCTGAAATAATTGGCATCCCATCCGGAGGTCTCGGGTTCAAATCTAGCAGTGTTGTCCTTAGATTTTCTCTGGACAGTGTTGTCTTTAATGTAGTGACATCTGCGAGTCCGGTGACCGGCAATGCACTGTAAAGGATCCGAGCGCCAATGACCTCAAATGTTGATGCGCCTTAAAATAAATAAATACATTTATTAGCATAGATTAAGCTATCGAGAAGTATAGTAGGAGGTTTCAGCAAATTTATTTTATTCACATCTATCTTAGACCGACTGAAGTTATATTTAAGTGATTCTCATAACTTTGTGAGCTGGGGCCCTAAACCGCCTAAGGCTTGGTCTCAACAAATTTCCTCCTAACTATATTTTCATTTTTACTCTCTCTTATTTGCTTTAAATGGAAGTATCGCATTTTCCTGCTAGATTTTCAAAAGTGAATTTTCACCAGAAGAATATAGTTTAAGGGACGAGGATTGGGCTGGATTGTATTGTCTCCTAGAAGCACACTTGATGCCTATGTGCATATTTGCTAGCATCATCCAGGCGGAAATTTAGGTGATTTGAAAGATGTTCCCAGTTCAACCTCGAACACGAAATGTCCTAATCTGAAGACTGTGATCCTATCCGATAGCAGCTAACGGATAATATGGGGGAATGCCCAACACTGATTGATGATCTCAAAAGGAAGCATGCTACCACGGAAAATATCTCTGATTATATTTAGAACTTTTTGAGGAAAAAAGAATATATTGAGGTCTGAACAAAGAATGATGATGTTGGTGATGAATGAAGAATGGTAGCGTTGGCGGCTGAGGTGAATCGCCAAAAGAGCGATGTGGTCAGTTAGAAGTTTGCTTTGCTTTCCGTACACACACTAACATACAAATCATTCGCTAAAAACAATATTTGTATTTTAAAGTAACTTGAAAAATTAATTTTTGATGAAAAATCAGATTCCAAAAATTTGACACGATTTTGTAAACACAATCTCTTTACGACAATAAAGGAAAGTTAAAAGCATATATTTTTCGTCCTTAAAGGTCGAAATGTTGTAAGTTCTGTTACACTTTTAAAATGTCAAAGAAGCCAACTAATATAAATACCATCCAGATAATAAAAAGTATAATGTTAATGCGAGATCACATCAAATGTTTTTTTTTAAACTAATTTCAAGTTTAGTATAGAATCTAATGATTTTTTTTTTAGAAAAAATCCATTAGAAATTTGCAAGAAATTAATTGGGGAAAGAGTGGTTTTTTAATCGGGAAATTGTATAGTTTAAATTATATAGAAATTTTATTTCTTAGGCTGGATGCATCTCTCTTACTGAAGTCTAAACTCCTTAACTTCAGGTCTTTTATACCCACCGTAGTTTATTATGAAAAAATTGCAAGTAACACTATTATGCTGAAGCTGCCATTTCTTCTAATTTATTTGTTTTCTATTCCTCCCTTCACTTCGTATGTTGTGTACATTTGTTTGGAAAAGATGTTATTGGTTTCCGTGCATTTTGATTCGACGCGATTAATTACGTTATAGTTTGTTTCTATTGAACTGTTTCACCGTATATTATTATTTACTGTTAGTGTTCAGACGTATGTCTGTCGGTTGGGTTTGTTTCTCTTACATGAGCGCCGGCCTATATCCGGTTATTGCTAATTTATCCTTTCCTGCTAACTTCACTGATTACTAATTCTTTCCATCTACTCTTTTCTTTCTGCCCTCTCACTCACTTCCTTATTATACTTCTTTCCTGCTTATTCCCAGAAATATTTACATCATCTTTTCTAATTCATTGGCCCCCCCCTCTACTTCTGTTCTCCCTTGAGCCCTACAATTTATTGCTTTTTCTGTTGGTGTTATTTATTTAAACCTGCCTCCTTTCATTGTGCACCTGGTTCTGTTTACTGAGCATCACCGCTACTAGTTGCTGCACCTTAATTCCGCCGAATTACTATATGCTTCTTCTTCTTCTTCCTCTGGTTAAACTCAGCTAAATATATCTCTTAACACATAAACTACTGGTACAAGCATCTCTCAGCTGAACATTTAGCTCTCCTCAGATTTTACTATCTACGCATCTGCTCTTCACTAGGTGAGTTAGAACATTTTATTACTTAATTTTTTGTTTATTATTCCAACTCCTTCATCTTCTATCATCACAACTTCCGGGTATGCTTCGGCAAGCGTACAGTTGAGTTATTATTAATTATTTTGGCGCATCGACAACTCGGGTCATTAGCGCCGTACAATGTTAAGAGCCGCTCGAGCTAGGAGGGGGCCTTTCTTTCTATGCACGACATGGGAGCGCCCCCCCCCCCAATTTAGCCATCAAATCCAGTCGACTATGGGGAGCGTGAACAACCCAACAATGACACCCTCCTTTTCCTTTCACAGCTGATTGAGGTACCATAGTATTACACAAGGCGTGCCATCCCTTTCTGCACCTCAGTGTTTGCCTTTACTTTTCATAATCTTCATTTCTGATTTTCATATTTATCTTGTGTTAAACAACTATGTTCATTACACGTATGAGATACTCATATTTTTAAAGATGACATTTAGTTTATTTTTTATTTATTGTTTCCTGTATTAAATGTTGTATATGTAGTACATAAGTAATACAGAAACTCACAAAAAATAAAATTAAAGAGAAATATTTATAAAAAATAGAATTTCTTATCGATAAAGGAAATCACGATTCTTCTTGATCATAGGTAAATGCGCAGACATAGTGAAGGCTAGATTTTCTACTTGGCAACTGCACACAACTTTCATTTCATAAAGAAAGATAAATGACTGTAATACTCCTTCTTCTTCTTCTTAGTCAATACCTCTCTACCGCCTAAGCAGTGTGAGGTCCCGCAAGGGATAACTGTTGCATGCAGTTATTTGAGGTGTAGCGATCCCAAGGGTTATACTACGCACACCCACATCAAACATAAATACCATTCTCTTGCACTACAACACCCACACTCCAGACAAGGACATCCGCAGGAAACACCTTAGGCATACCGTCCCTAAGCGACATAGGTTAACTTGTTTAGGAAGCAGCCCCTTCATCGCTATGGTTTTGACGGGCCGATTCCCCGATCCAGCCGAGAGAAAAATTATATCATATTATATTTTTATACTATAATATTTTATGCTATAATATTATTAATAATGCTATAATATTTTTATACTAAATATTTTTTTGTTTCGTTTTGTTTTCGACCTTCCAATTTTTTATTTATTTTTTTTTAAAAAAAGGATACTATTAAAAAGCATAAATTAGGAATATGGATCATAGTACTGGTCAAATGGATGTTCCACCAGAAATAATGGTGAATTATGAAATGATTTTTTTTCCAATACCATGCGTCATAGTTGGCATTCCGCCATTCGACGTCTAGCTGCCAAATATATCTTTGCTCTTGCTGTGAGCTCGTCATTAGTTGGTGTATTTAAATCAGCAAGGGCTTCGCACTGGAAGAGGTGATCTCCATTCATGTGCCCGGCCCTGCAGAGAACGCAATCCGGATTATAGACTAATCTAATTTTATAAAATGTGCTTGTAGAAGGTAGTTATATCCAGTTATTAATCGAAAGCATGCCACTGCTTCGCTTAGCGGCAGATTATTAGGTAAAACGCTCTGAGGGAGGATCGTCCAACGCTTGCCTTGTAACTGTATCTCATAATTACTAAATGATGATCCAGGCCCTTTCAGAACTACTAAAAACTATTGGCATCAATACTATGTTTATTTGGTTCAAAGGTCATGAGAGCTAAGAGAACTACAGTTTAGGGCGTTGCTCAGCAAGTGAAACTTCCATAGAGGGATACAGTATCAGATCTAATTATCTACCGTTAGGAAAAACTGGCTACTTAATTATGCCGCCATAAGGGGGCTTCTATAAAGAAATAAATCAAAAAATATATAAATACAAAAACCATGGTTTTTAGTACACACTGTATGTTTCTACTTGGCAACTGCACTCAACTTTCATTTCCTAAACAGAGATAAGTGATTGTAATACTGCTTCTTCTTCTTAGTCCATACCTCTCTACCATGTAAGCAGTGTGAGGTCCCACAAGGAATAACTGTTGCATGCAGTTATTTGTGATGTAGCGACCCCACCGGTGCCCCACAGCTCAGAATACGATACACACCCACATCAAACATAAATACCATTCTCTTGCACTACAACACCCATACAGGAGACAAGGATATCCGCAAGAAACACCTTAGGCATACCGCCCCTAAGCGACATAGGTTAACTTGATAGCCTAAGGAGGCAGCCCCTTCATCAAGCTTTGGTTGTGACGGGCCGTTTCCCCGATCTACCCGAAAGAAAAATTATATCACAAGGGACGGGCTATAATATTTTTATACTTAATATTTTTTTTGTTTCGTTTTATTTTCGACCTTCTAATTTTTTTTTTTTTTTTTAAAGAATACTGTTAAAAAGCTTAAATTAGGAATATGTGATCATAGTGGAATATGGATCATAGTACTGATCAAATGGGTGTTCTAACAGAAATAATGATGAATTACGAAATGATTTTTTCTTCCAATGCCCCTGCGTCATAGTTGGCATTCCGCCATTCGATGTCTAGTAGAGCAATATATAAGAGGTGCTCTTATAGCATAAAATATTATAGTATAAAAATATAATATGATATAATTTTTCTCTCGGCTGGATCGGGGAATCGGCCCGTCAAAACCATAGCGATGAAGGGGCTGCTTCCTTAACAAGTTAACCTATGTCGCTTAGGGACGGTATGTGTAAGATGTTTCCTGCGGATGTCCTTGTCTGGAGTGTGGGTGTTGTAGAGCAAGAGAATGGTATTTATATTTGCTGTGGGTGTGCATCGTATACTGAGCTGTAGTAACCTGTAGGGTCGCTACACCTCAAATAACCGCATGCAACAGTTATCCCTTGCGGGTCCTCACACTGCTTAGGCGGTAGAAAGGTATTGACTAAGAAGAAGAAGAAGGAGTATTACAGTCACTTATCTCTCTTTATGAAATGAAAGTTGTGTGCAGTTGCCAAGTAGAAAATCTAGCCTTCACTATGTCTGCGCATTTACCTATGATCAAGAAGAATCGTGATTTCCTTTCTCGATAAGAAATTCTATTTTTTATAAATATTTCTCTTTAATTTTACTTTTTGTGAGTTTCTGTATTACTTATGTACTACATATACAACATTTAATACAGGAAACAATAAATAAAAAATAAACTAAATGTCAGTCTTTAAAAATATGAGTATCTCATACGTGTAAGTTAAGACGATTAAAAAAAAAAAAAATATATCGTCAATTAAAATTCCATTAATTGCATTAAGAGAAAGTAGCGTGCATGTTTCACACAAGGTTTTTTTCATGTCAATCAACTGCAATCAATTAAAAACATTATTTTACATCATACTCTTATAATATGAAACTCCCATTTATTAATTACATTTAATTATATTCTCCCCAACAATGTTAGTCAATTCTAAAACATCTTTAAATAAGAAGCATTAAATAATCTCTAAATAATTAGCATAAATAATGTATTGTTTATGTATTCGTTTCATATCATTATCAAATACTAAATGAATAAACAGCTTTTATGGTAGAATGCGGTCTGTAGGAACACTTTAAGAGGATTAGAAAGAAAGGAAATGAGTGGGAGAAATGAGTGGTATGTGCGAGAAGTAGAGTACCAATAAAGAGGATCTGAAATTTATTCTCCTTCTAAAATGGTGAATTATTCACCAAAACGTTCTACTTAAATCGTTTTAATTTCCACTGTCTTAATAAAACATAAACTATTCATGTTTAGCCTTTATAGAAATAAAGGGCAATTCATAAAAGTTTTTAGCTTTACTTAAGGGAAAACTGAAATTAAAATATACTGCCTATATAAATAACAACAAGGATCTTTTAGGATCTTTTTAGAAAAGAATTAGATCTGTTAATAATAAGTGAAGCTAATTTGTAAATGAAAATATTCGAACAGCTGACTAAATCAAGGAATAATTTGCGGAATTTCACTCTTAAATAGAGGAATTTAAGTCAGATCAATTAGAAATTGAGTTTTTACCGAAATATATGTATTGAGATGCCCTGAACATGAAGAAGTGATTAGAACTTGATCTTGTGTATGTGGTGTTCATCTAACTAAAAAAAATAGGAAATCCCAGAAAGTTCAAAACCTTACAATCCTAGTAGTATAGAATGTAATAGCTTTCTGCATGGCAATATAGAACTTTATAGGCAGATCGAGCGCTTCAAGATCCCAAATAAGTGCACTATCAATCGAGAAAATCAGTCCTGGTGAATAAGGTTCCAATCCGTTTGATTTCTTTGGATAGGTCTTCATACTTCCTAATTTTCTTCTCTCTCTCTTGCGCAAAGGCACTGCGATATCAATTACGTATGCAGACTTGTCACTTTTTTTGTAGAGCACGATATCCCGTTTATTGTAATGGACTGTTTTGTCAGTGAATGCCGTCCTGGTCATAGAACAACCTAATATCACTTGTAGTATGATTCTTTCTGAAAGATACCATACTACATTTTTATTATCATTTATTTTTTGGTCTGTTTATTTTCACGAGGCAGCCTTTCAGCTGATGCCTTAAGCTGATCCTGCATAATTGATAGACAACATTTTTGATTGAAACATCTTTTCGGCAATATTAATTTCAAAGAGATTTCTGATTCTGAGTATCCTGGAAGAGGCCTTATTTTTCTCAAATATGTCGTATTTTTTGTAATTTTAGAACATTTAGTAAAGTAATGTAAGAACACAAATTTTTTAGAGCACTGACACAACGCTTATAAACAAGCAATATTTTTGTATAAGCATAACTTATAATATATAACTGTATGTAAAGCATAACTGTAATATAATAACTGTAATAGTAACACTGTAATAGTAATAGTAACTGTAACTGTAATAGTAACATAACTGTAATAACATAATAACTGTATGTATAAGCATAACATGTAATATGTATAAGCATAACTAATTTGTGTATAAGCATATTTGTGCATAACTCAACAGTATAAGCACAAAAGGAAGACGAATGGACATTTTAGAAAAATAGAAATAGAAAGTTCAAACTTACATCCTTGTAATAGTAATCAGATATCTTTATCTCGAGCCTTCAAGACCCAAATAACACTATCAAGTAGAAAATCACATCCAACCGTTTGATGGATAGGTCTTCATACTTCCAATCTCTCTTTGCGTACTGACTTGTCATTTGTCACGTTTATTGTAATGGACTGATTGTCATGCCGTCCTGGTCATAGCTGATGCCTTATATCATTTAAAATAAGCATGATAAATAATAACGCATAGTAATTAATTAGCACTGAACATTTTTATTTTAAGCATCATCTCCAATTTGCTGTTTGTTACCACCTTCTTGTATATGATTTACTTACAGTTCTCTTATATTAACCCTGCTTCTTTTTCACATTTTATTTGTTACTTGTATAAATGCTTCACTAGAACATTTAGTGCATTGCCTTTCTTTAAAATATCATTTCCATTAATTGCCTTTCCTTAAAACTTGCATCCATTCTTATTAGTACAGTTTACTCCTGAAATAACTTATCCCCCCCTCCAATGACTTGGTAAAACACTGAGCATGCTTAACAACCGTCTTAAAATTTAGTTATAAAGTATTCTTCAAAACATGCTATTTATTACACACTATTTCCTAATGCCTAATCACAATTTATAATAATTTCACTTTGTCATGAAACACACACATGTAGTAACATAACCTTATAACCTTCCCACATACACACAACCAACAAGTGTGAGTCTACAGAAACATTTCGTTGAAGTGAACTCTCTACACGTACTTGGTGAATTTGCTCTGACGATGGATGAATATCCGAACGGTCAGGAACATAACTAATATGCATGCTACGACGGATAAAATACCGGATATTATCCAGCATTGTGTACCCAGCCACATTTTCATCAAAAGCAGTATTGTTCTGCCACGCTTTTGAAACCGGTAAAAAAAGTCGAAAAGAAAGATATACGACAGCAGTAAGAGGGTTTCCATAACACTGATGACATCGAGAAGTAGGTGGTATAAAAAAAAAAGCGCTCTTTTAACGATAAGAAGATTAATAATTGTATTAACTGTTCATTAGGCCATAGAATTAAGAAGTGCGCAGCATTTGGCAAGTTTTGTAATTCGTGGTGGTGCTTTGCATCACTTCTCTAAATATTGTCGAAAAAATAAAAATAAAAAATGCTAATGAGTTCTTAATAATTGGATCAAATAGTAATCACGAAATTGGGTCTTTACTAATTCATTCTATAAATGCATCAAGAGATTATAAAGAATGGGTGTCTTAATTCATGGTTTAAGGAGTTCTAAATTAATGAACAAATTGTTAATAACTTCGGGAATTGGATCATGGAATTTCTACAGATTTGGGAAGAGGCTGAAATCCAAAAGTGCCAAGTGTAGTGAATAGGGTGCATGCGGCACAACTTTAAACTTCAATTCATGAATTTTAGCCATCACAATAAAGCTTTGTGGCTGGGAGAGCTGTCCGGATGAAACAAAACTTAACACATATCAACTTATTAATGGTCGTCAAGATCCTATAACCTTCACAGCTGGGAACAGAGACCTTCGTGCCCTGTAGCCATATTCAATGTATCTAAAAACAGACCCTTCTTTATTACATTTTAACACGATTTAATAAAGTTGCTAAATTAACAAATAAATAGAAATTGTCTAACAGAAGTAGGTTATTGGGTGAAGAATAGACTTTTCTTTGTATAGCTTCCAGTATTACTATTGCCTCTAAATTTCTACATTTGAAAGTAAGATAAGTAGAACAATTCCTTACTTCCACACCGATAGGTAAGACATTGACTTTGTGAAGATTATTCGGGTTGTTTTATGTCTAAACTGATTTGATTATAAGATACCTTTGGGTAAAGTAGATAATAATAACAGTAAATAATAAATAATTCAGCTCTTGCCTAAGTTTACCTAGCATTTTTAATCTATTTTTCAAATTTGACAGTCGGCTTAGCCAGGTCGGTATCGTGTTTTGTAAATATTTTGAAAAATGATGTAACAAATATTATTATAAACATTTTATCTAACTTTCTAGCTATCTATTTTTCAAATTTGATTCCTATTTGATTTTACAAATGTTAAAATTCTGGTCTGTTTCCAGATAATAAAGTATCACATTAATTACACTAAAGAAAACCATTCATTCTATTCAACAGCTGTTATGTTCCACAAACATAGTTATGAGACGTATTCAAATTCATTGTTTTTAATATATAGAGTTTGTAATATTTAGTTTAATTCTTTAGTTTTAAAATTTAGAATATTTAGTCGCAAAGGCGGCGACATTCTATTCTAATAGCGAATGATGGAAACTGAATATTAGATAAATCTATTACTGTTCTATTCTAGAAACCCAATAGTAGAAAAAATTGAAACCAAGTTTCATGAAATTCCATTCGGTCTTACTGTTAAAATTAGCGATACTGGCTAACAATTGTTCCAATATATAGATTTTTTTGGATTAATTTGTACTTTAACCGTTGGATGAAAACAACACGTCCATAGTTAATTCTAAATGATATGTAGACTTTCCTTATTCACATCTCAATCCTTGCTGAAATCTTTCCACCACTCTATTCTTGCTGAAATCTTAAAAGGCAATTTTACTCGAGAACTCTAGATTTCAATTTTTTTCTCGATTTTTTTTTCAGTTGTTCGTGACGTTTTCCGGTAATTGAACACCCTGATTTTTTTAGCGACAGGATGCTCAATACTCTAGTCATGTCGAACCAGAACTTTCAGCAATCAAATTATCTTTTCCAAGTCATCCAGAATGAGTGGGCGTTTTCTTTTCATTTATTGTACATACTTAAAATGATATGTAAGTTTTCTAATTTATCAAGACCGTTGGAGATAAAATTATATAATAAAAAAATAAAAATGATATTCTAAAAATGGCACTCGTACGTGACTTATGCGATAAAGTATTTAGTTCAAACATTGTTGACCTATCAACTCTTTGACAATTTTCCTTTTTTTTTCCCCTAACAGAAGTTACTGTATAGAAAAATCTTTTTAACATCATACAAGAATAATTTTCCTTTTTCTCCTAGAGAAATATATAAGCAATTCTGATGTATCTTGACATCAAATTTATTTTTTAGAAGCATATATAGTAAACTTAGAATTGTTGACATTACATACAAGGATATCAGTTTTCATGTTGGATATGAAATGTAATTCATTCAGTGTGTCTAAAAAATAATAAAACGTTGGAACAGTTTACAATGCAATAACATAAAAATGTAAATATTTCAAAGAATAAGTATAAAGCTCAATTTTCTTTACCTTACCTTTATGTGCGATATCTTGACTACCATTAGATCTTCTAAGCAAGGACACCTTAAAATTACGTACTTTGCAAAATCAATTTGTTAAATAGAATAGTTTTTCAGTGGATATCCAAAAAGTAATTAATAAATTAATAATGGCGCATTGATTCTTTGTTTAAGGCTTATTTTCTGAAAATAATTAATAATAGCACATTACCATTCTTTGTTTAAGGATTGTTTTCTGAAAATAATTAATAATAGCACATTACCATTCTTTGTTTAAGGATTGTTTTCTGAAAATAATTAATAATAGCACATTACCATTCTTTGTTTAAGGCTTGTTTTCTGAAAATAATTAATAATAGCACATTACCATTCTTTGTTTAAGGATTGTTTTCTGAAAATAATTAATAATATTGGCGCGTTGCCATTCTTTGTTTAAGGATTGTTTTCTGAAAATAATTAATAATAGCACATTACCATTCTTTGTTTAAGGGTTTTCTGAAAATAATTAATGCACATTACCATTCTGGAAATAAGGACAATAAAATAATATTGGCGCGCTGCCATTCTTTGTTTAAGGCTTGTTTTCTGGAAATAAACAATAAAATAATATTGGCGCGTTGCCATTCTTTGTTTAAGGATTGTTTTCTGAAAATAATTAATAATAGCACATTACCATTCTTTGTTTAAGGCTTGTTTTCTGAAAATAATTAATAATAGCACATTACCATTCTTTGTTTAAGGATTGTTTTCTGAAAATAATTAATAATAGCACATTACCATTCTTTGTTTAAGGCTTGTTTTCTGAAAATAATTAATAATAGCACATTACCATTCTTTGTTTAAGGATTGTTTTCTGAAAATAATTAATAATAGCACATTACCATTCTTTGTTTAAGGATTGTTTTCTGAAAATAATTAATAATAGCACATTACCATTCCAACATTTTTTGTTTAAGGCTTGTTTTGAAATCACAATAAAAATATTTGGCGCGTGCCATCTTTGTTAAGATGGTTTTCTGAAAATAATTAATAATAGCACATTTATTCTTTGTTAGGCTTGTGTTCTGAAATAATTAATAATAGCACATTACCATTCTTTGTTTAAGGATTGTTTTCTGAAAATAATTAATAATAGCACATTACCATTCTTTGTTTAAGGATTGTTTTCTGAAAATAATTAATAATAGCACATTACCATTCTTTGTTTAAGGCTTGTTTTCTGAAAATAATTAATAATAGCACATTACCATTCTTTGTTTAAGGATTGTTTTCTGAAAATAATTAATAATAGCATATTACCATTCTTTGTTTAAGGCTTGTTTTCTGAAAATAATTAATAACAGCACATTACCATTCTTTGTTTAAGGATTGTTTTGTGAAAATAATTAATAAATTAATAATGACCCATTGCCATTCTTTGTTTTAGGATTGCTTTCTGAATATAATTAAAGTTTTCATGCCACGGTAATGAATAGTATAAACGGTGCAATATAAACATTGAATAGTATTATTGGAACAATTTACTTTCTATATTTAATTGATAATAGTTTCAAATTGTTTTTTTATTGTATATTAAAGAGGGAAGTGTTAAAAATAGCATAATAGTTAGAGGAATGGATTTCTAAGCTAGATCTAAGGCAGTTTTGAGTTCAATTCTCTCCATGAAATATAGTGCATTCACGTAAGCAAATATAAAGTAACATTTTATCATACTGATGATGGATTTTACCTTATGCTAGTAGAAGGCAATTTACGATGAATTCAAACGCTGGTATTTTATCACCCGGTACGCTAATCATACTTGAGAGTTCATCTGGGAGAAGTAACTTGATTAATAAATAAATCTTCATCTACCATAATGGTTGTTGAGCACTAATAGTGCCAGCAAAACTATCTCGTCAAAATTTTACTGCTCACAATTATTGTCAAACCGAAAATGAAGCGGTATTTTCTTTATGGATCAAAAAATCTAAACGTCTTAACGATTTTATCTTTGGATTTTGAAAGTTTTCAAATAATATTGCCTTGTTGATTCAACAAGTGTGATGGGCGTGGTTGGGTGCACGAATTGATAGCCTCATTCTGATGATGGATGTGAATCTGAAACCAGTCTGGAAATCGAAAAAATGAGCTGGTAAGATGGATAAAATCCTAGACAAACAGAGACGTCGATTTGGGATTTACTTCTGGAAAATATTTCTATATTTGCAAGTGAAACTGTGGTTATTTCCATTTCAAAATGAAAATGGATCGTACATTTGCGGTACCTTACGTGGAATGTCTCAGGTGCTATTAATTTAAATATGCGACCAATGAGGGTGATGTCATAAGGGAATGAATGAAGGAAATCATCATAAAGAAGGTATGGGTATAAATTCATAGGATGCAATTAATTTTGTAATTTTTTGAGAGAACGAAGTTTAGTATTCTAGTATTGCCCTGGGAGGTTTGTTGTTGTTCCAATATTAGAAACTAGTTCGCTTTTTTCATATAAAGATTAAATAGTGTTTCTTCTATTTTTAATCTGTACCCACACACACGACTTAAAAGACAAGCCATGACTAAACGTGCCAAACTTCTTTACCGACTTCTCGGACGACGGTCTAAATTACCAACTGAACTGAAGAGACTAATATATAACACCATAATCAAACCTATGTGGACTTACGGACTAGAGCTGTGGGGTTCAGCCAAACCGACCAACATACGGACCATACAAACATTTCAATCCAAACTACTCAGACAGATAGTTGACGCTCCTTTTTACGTTACAACCCTCACTCTCCACAATGACCTTAACATCCCTTTCGTACAACAACTTGCCAAGACAAAATACCACAAATACCACACTGCTCTCTCACACTGCCCTAATCCCTTCGTACAGTCTCTTGCTTCTACTACCATCCCTGACAATCCACCTCGCCGATTGAACCGCCAGTGGCCCCGAGATTTCCTTCGGGACTGATCAGTGACTGGTATCCCGTAGAGAGTGCTACCACTGGGTAGTTTCTCTCCTCCCACTCTTCACGCCTCTCTCTTCTCATTTACTTATTGTATATAGAACTATACAGATTGTAAATTTCTAAATAAAGAAAACAAAAAAAAAAAAAATTTTTAATCTGTATGAAAAATAATTGTGTGTTCACCGGAAATACTTGATTTGAGGTCCCCTGAGTACGATAAAAAAAAAAATTGTAACGAATGATATGTGTGTTCGAACAAAATATCTGAAAAATAAAAACTTGTAGAAAGTTCATACTTCGTATTCCGTTTAGTTACGTTAATGAACGATAATTATATTCAAATTAATTGTGTCAATAAAAGATTATTTTAACTAATTTTTGCCTATAAAATACAGACATGAATTCTTATAAAATTAACTGAATTAAAGAGTGTATTCATCCACCTAACAAAATTAATAATCAAATAGTATTATTTTTTTTGTTTTGAAAAAAACAATGTCTGAGGTTGTTTATTGAATACGAGTAATTTGATGAGATTGTATAAACAATATTTACTTGACCAACGTTTCATTGTCTACAAAGATTTCACCAACGCTATAAAACTATAAATAGCAATGACTAACAAAACATAAACACACTTTTTTTTTTTAAATGCTGATAAAAAAAAGAAAAGAAAGGAAAATCCTAGAATAAAAGGGTGTTCGTATTTGTTAGTCATTGGTATTTGCTGTTTTTTTTTTAGCCATGATGACGATGAAACATTGGCCAAGTAAATATTGTTAATAAAACCTGATCAAATTTCTCAATAATCAACTTCAATCATTTTAAATATATTGGTCAAAATATTAACTCAATTTATTGATAATTTTAACGCAACTTACAGACATAGCTATGTTATCTGTTATTCGGTTAATAATCCATTTCTATGAAATATAGAATATCATATTGGGAATAAAGTGTTGACAGATTTCCATGCGCTTTTAGAGCTTTCTCTAAATATTATAACGATATGAACAATTTCGTTCTACGTTTCGTGATAAACTGTGCTAATTCTAGTGAAATACCAAATTTGTAGTTATAGTTGTGTGACATAAGATGACTAATTATCTCTACTTCTTCCATATCGACAATGTTACATGTTTGCAACAAGTTATACGTGAAACCAACTTAGTAATAATCTATACGATTCCACCAAACATTCCTATTTTTATAAATTGTAATCCCATAATAAAAAATTATTCAATTTAATAAAATTATTAAATAGATTGTTCTTCGCCCTCCACCCAATCTTTCTTCACCTACTTTTCATTCTGCACTTTTTAATACGATTCTCCCAAAGATCTTAATGTAATTGGGTGAAGAACCTCCAGAACCCTCAGAAGAATTACCAATGCACCATTCTATGTTTCCAGCCTAACCCTTCTTCACACTGACCTCAAAATCCCTTTGGTCCATCAGTTAATAAAAAGCACGTTACAAAAAATTCCATGACTCACATCCAACCATTCTATAACCCTTTAGTCCAAAAACTCTCTTCTCTTTCTATCCCACACAACTCTTCCAGGAGACTGAAACGCCACTGGCCCCGCGACAACCTAACTTCATATTAACATTTTTTACTTTCTCTTACTCCTAGAAAGAGGAAATATTATAATCGTGTCAAATTTTTGATATCGTGCTTTCACCAGAAATATCCGTTTTGAGGTCCCCTGAGTCCATAAAAGTGGTTTTTACAAATGGTCTGTTTGTGTGTGTGCATGTATGAACAGCAAAGCTAAAAACGAAAAACCGTAGAAAGTTGAAACTTGGTATTCCGTTTAGGTATCAGACGGCGGGTCATCTGTCAAAATTCATCAACCGGAAGTACCACTTTACTTGTTAGTTTTTTTTACTTTTTTACCATTTTTTCAAAAATGGCTCCAACGATTATCATTAAACTTGGTAATCAACTACAGATACAAAGATCTACAACTTTTATTTGAAACATTTCTCTGGTAAAATTCATTTAAGAGTACTTTTGGTGGAGAGGTGGGGTTAGGTTTTCATCTAAAGTGCTATTTCAGTTTATTAAACAATTCTATCATCTAAATAATGTTAATTAGAATTGAATATGTTGTTGAAATTCCGAAATTCAAAAAAATCGGATAACCGGAAATGCGTTTACATTACCACTTTACTAAATGATTTTTTTCACTTTTTCGTGATTTTCTCAAACTATCCATCCAATGATCGAGAACTTTTATTTAAAACATTTCTCTGGGAAAATTCATTCAAGTACACTTTTGGGGAGGGCTAGGGTTATGTTTTTCTCTAAAGTGCTATCATAGTTGATTATACAATCGATCATCCAAACAGAATTAATTAGAAATAAATAGATGGCTAAAATTCCGAATTTCAAGAAAATTAGTAAACCGGAAGTGCGCTTTTACTGAACAGTTTTTTCAGTTTTCGACGAATTTCATTAAATTTGGTACACAAACTATAAAATTTGTCAATTATAATTTTGAGAACTGGAGTAAGAGAAAGTTGTGTGAGTGTTTCACACCAGATTTTTAGTAATAATTAGGGAGTACCTCTACTGGGAGGCATCTCCTAACAAGAGTTTCACGCCCTTTTATATGACTATCATCATATTCACTTATTATACTGTCTGTATAGTTGTGAATTTCTTAATAAAATAAAAAATAAAAAAGTGGGTGAACAGAGCATAAGAGAGCAGAGAGGAATAAGGACATTGTCTTGAAAACATTAACCAGTAGAGCTGACAAATTTCCTCAATATAGCAGGAGTAGCATTTCTTCAGTGTAATACATTTTAGGTCATTATTTCTATTTGTAAACATAGCATACTAGGTTGTTAAAAAAGTTCTTGTGCTTGATGAAAGCAAAGCTGATATCTGGGGATGTGGGGAATTCATATAAAAGTTTACATTGATTAATCCCTTTATTCAATAATGTATCCAAACCTCTTTACCACTCATTTGCTGTTATAATCTGAAATCAAAATAT
The DNA here is from genome assembly GCA_011037195.1 of Triatoma infestans. Lineage (NCBI taxonomy): Eukaryota > Metazoa > Arthropoda > Insecta > Hemiptera > Reduviidae > Triatoma > Triatoma infestans. The sequence continues at coordinate 17,082 of JAAEAF010001371.1, read as the reverse complement.
CCGAAGAAAAACAAAATGATTCGCGGTCTTCTGAGACATTATTGAAAACAAGAGTCAAGCGTAGAATGGCAATTGAGAAAATTGCTGCAATGAAAATGAGAATGATTACACCGAAATATGGCAGTTTTTTTATTTAAAAAATATTTCCAAAATGGAGTGAACAGCCTTCAACATGACTCAAAATCAAATGATTGGTTAACAATGATGAAGGATTGCACGAATGTGCGAAGCAAGATCCATTTGTGACAAATCGAGGATTATCTACCATAGTAGAGAGGCTTTCGCCATATTAAGAAAATTAGATGTCCGAAATTTAAGACCAGGATCAGATCCTCATGTATAGCCAGCCAGAGTTTGCTAGGGCAAACTGCGTGGCGATTTGTGCAAAAATTTGCTCCAGCATGCAAAAGATGGTCCGTTTTGGTAAAGAATACGAATGATGCAATATAGATTATTTTCTTTTTGCAAAATCCAAACAAACAGCAGTGGGCACCACAAGGCCATGCAGCTCAACTAGAGGTCAGCTAGATCGATTCAGAAAAGAAGTCATGGTTTGTGTTTTGTGGAACTTTGAATATGTTTTCATTTTGAGCATGTTCCTAATGTCTCTCAACATTACACTGAACAGCTAGATAGAGTTTATGAAATCTTAAAATCAAAGCATACATTTTTATTATTATTATTATTATTACGTCGGCTCAACAGTCCTAGCCCCTACACAAATTTGTGCCAGCCATCTCTATCTTGGGCTTTTGCCCTCCATTCAAATTCCCAACATTGATAGGTCATCCAGGACGTTATCTATCCACCGCAAGTCTTTCTCTTTGTCGAGAACTGGTCGTCTATAAAAGAGTTTTTTAGGTAGTCATTCTTCCATTCTTTCTATATGACCTATCCATTGGGATCGACTCTTTCTTACAATAGTGACGATATCTAGGTCTTTAAACAGCTGGTATAACTCGCCATTGTCCGTTTTCAATTCTTGGGCCAAATATTCTTCTTAAAACCTTTCTTTCCCACTTTCCAAGCAATCTAGCGCTTTCTTTTGACAATACCCATGTCTCGCTAGCATACATCACTAATATCTTTTTAATTGTTGAATATATGGATGGGTCGCAATGTCATAAGGGCGATGGTATTTTATCCATCGTAACATGCATATTTCTTTTATTCCTGACCGGTTTCGGATTTTCATCCATCGTCAGAGTAAATTTATTAAGTTCGAGTAAAGTGTTGACTTCAACCCAATGTTTCACTCGATACTTGTTGGTTTGTTGATTGTACGGATGTGCGGGAGGTTACTGTGTGTATGTGTTTAACGTCAAAATGGATTTATTATAAATTATGATAAGATATAATCATAATTTATAATAAATCCATTTTATCATTAAACACACACACACATAGTAACATAACCTTATAACTTCCCGCACATTCGTACAATCAACAAACCAACAAGTGTCGAGTGTAACAGAAACATTGCGCTACAGTCAAACTCTCTACACGAACTTAATTAATTTACTCTGACGATGGATGAAAATCCGGTTTATGACGGAAAAAATACCAGACCTTTTTTTAATTAATCGAAATAAACCGCAGTTCTGGTACATGATAACGCACGTGCCCACTGTTCGCTTTTCTTAGTACATTTGGAGGAAGTAAGCGTTTTTTCTCACCTTGTCTAAGCCCCATTGATTAGCCTCAGGTAAAAATAAACACTGTGGAATATATGAAGCTTTTTTTATTTGTTTTTTTTTTTTGTATTTTATAAAAAAGTTAAAAATCTAGTCTAAGAAAATATTATAACTGTAACAGCAAGAGAGCGAACAGCAAAGAGAGCAAGAGATTCTCAACCGCTCTCTCGAACTGGAGTGGGAGAAGCTGTATAAATATAGCGACGGACAGTCCATAAAACATAGTTAAACACAGTTGAGAATTCAGTGCAATACATCCAATCGCTAGGTGTCATTACTCTGACCACTCTACCTTAAACATTCATCTATTGTAAAGTCCAGGCAGTCTGTCTCTACTTATTAATATATTAGTTAACCAGTGTTAACCAAGTCTTCTTCTTAATTCATCAACCACACAAATTCTCTCCATCCTACACATTCATTATATAACTTTATTAATATGGACAACTTCTTACAAAAGTATAAAGGCGAATTACAAAGCGTGAAAATCGGACTTCATAAAAAAAATTCTTTTCTATTCAAGTAAGTGATATGTTTGCCACTTTTTGCAATGACATTGAATTATTATTCCAAGTACTGTTTGTTATTCAATCAAATATTCCACGAAAGTGAGATATTGTGCTAACATGGCACAAAGAAAATGTCAAAATAAGGAAAGAAATAAGAAATATTAAGGAAATAACATCCAGCCTTTGTACAATATCTTTTAACATTTCAAACAAGAAAAAAAAAAATCATTATTTGCCTTCATTTCAAATTTTAACTTCAAATTTTTCTCCTACTGCTTAGAGTTCTTGTTAAAAATTTGTTATCATTTTCTCTATTCTAAAATAATAAAGACCAATTAGTACAATTGACTGAATCAGCCTAGTCTTAGTCTTAAATAAATAGACAAAAATCTGGTGTTTAAAAATACTGACACAACTTTCTTTTACGGCAATTTACGTAATTCTGAGTGACTGATTTATTTATGTGGCAATTACCCAGTTAAATGCTTCACATATAATCGATAATGTACGGTATGTGCCTTAGAAATATAATTAGGCCAAGATAAAAAAGGAAGTCTTACTTCCGTTAAAACGATTTTCTTCAAACTCGGAATTTTCGGCCACACATTAACTTCTTATGAATTGATGTATATATGTAGACTGTTAAAATCGTGTATTTATATGACACTTTAGAACAGAGTGTCAAACTCAAGTACCAGCTACAGCTGGTAAAATTTAAGCGGACCGCATCATTTGTCCAAATGTTCTTTCTTAAATTTTTTGATATACGGGCGTGTTGCCTGCCAAATGGTGTAAGTCACAACAATTGAAAGAAACATGGATTCATTATTATTATTATTATTATTATTATTATTTGTCTGTGGGGAGGGAAACCTTACGCTATCCAAAGCCTCACTGGGTCCATATAGCTACCCCAAGAAAAACAACAACAAGCCGGGTCTATAACAAAAATTCAGACCCGGATCTAATCCATGTAAGATTCACCGCAGACCGAATAAATCGGACAATAACCTTAAGCGGAAATCGCCTAAGATCTACCACAGACATCCTATTCCGACCAAAGGTCCTGAACCTAATTTCCTCACAACCCAAGCAATCAGTCATAAGATGGATGGATGTTTCCTTCTCTGTCTCACAGATTCTACAAAATGGATCCGGCATGAGCCACATTATGTAGAGATGTCTCCTTAAACCATAATGTCCAGTAAGAGATCCAACCAGATTCCTTAAACCATAATGTCCAGTAAGAGATCCAACCAGATCCTGATAGCGCTCCGTGAAAAACACAGCAACGTCTCACTAATGGCCTTGTCCGGACCCTGATGAGCATTTTGGACTGCCGAAAACCAACTGAGCTAATCCATAAGGATGAATGCTGTGAAGCAGTCCATGTGTGGAAGCCTGACAGACATGTGCCAGAAGACATGCCAACAGCAGGCTCAAGACCAATGAAAGAAAGAGGGAGACGCCTAATTTGGCAACCTATCCACCTCCTCATTCCCAAAAATTCCCATATGACCTGGTACCCAGACTAGAAGCAATCCTTCAGAGAAGATAGCTCTTCCAGTCTTTTAGAACATTCACCAACCTGGAAGTGGAGACACATGAACTCAGCGCCTTCAGCGCAGCTTGGCTGTCCGATCAGATACAAACACCTTTTAAGTTAGTGTTACGTACCCTCTCATCCAAGACACAACAAAGAATAGCATAAACCTCAGTCTGGAAGACCGTGGTCCATTCACCAAGAGATACTGCCAAATGATCTCCGGTCTCAAAATAGACCGCAGCTCCAGATCTACCATCCATTCTGGAACCGTCCGTGTAACACCGGAAGTAATTATCAGGTATCATGCCAGACGGACCCAATCTTACCTAGAAGGTAACCTGACACTGTAAGAATGCTCGAAAACAAAAGTCTTCAACATTCTATCAGAAGGAAAACCTATAACAGGAACCTTCAAAAGCATCTCGCGATGAATGGTAGAGTGACCCTATCGCTTACCCTGCCAACAACCTGCCTGTTTAATTCTATAACAGGCTTTCATTGCCATAGTTTTCACCTCTACAATGGGCGGTGGAATTCCTAATAAAGTCTTCATTGCAGCTGTAGGCGTGGTCCGTATCGCACCGGTCACCGCCAGACAAGCCAAGCGTTGAATATCCTCAAGCAGCAATCTAGCGGATCTTATCTCAATGCGACCATATCACCATAATAACCATACCATAAATGAACATGGATTCAAATCACTTATCATTACTAAACATGCAGTTCTTCATATCTGACAAGTGGCGTGAGTCCTAGTTCAATAGTGCGCTTATAGATAGGGCTAATTGTAATTACACTGATCGAAACTGCTAAGCGCTTTGGCAGTCAAGTGGTGTTAAGTCCACTTTTTCAATTTTTGTGACTTACACCACTTGGCAGCCAACACGCCCACGTATCCTTAACAAATAATAAATTTGAATCAACTGTGTTGTATGCCATAGAATTTTGGGACAACTCGCCGGAAGTATATAGAATTTTCAAGATTCAGAAAAATGATTATTCATATCTTGGTCAAGGGTAAACGGAAGGAGAGTTGTAAGGATCATTTTAAAAAGTTAAATATACTTTACTCTTCCATCTTTATATATCTATAAATTGGCAGATGGGGGCTTAAAAACAAAGATGATTTTTTTTTTTTTGTCACTAAAAACATTTACGTTTAGTTTGCCCACCATTTAAAAGGTATACTACAATTCAGAATTCCTATATCTCCATGGGTATAAAAAATTTTAAAATGATTCCATCATCTATTGGTGAACTCTTAAATTTAAAAGATTTTAAAAAGAAACTGAAAGACTATTTATTAAGTAAAGTATATACTCACTAGATGAATTTTTAAAAAAATTATAAAAAACAAAACAATAACTGTAATAATATAAAATTATTTCCATAATTTTTCCCCTTCACAGTTTTTATAATATTAGATTGGCGGCTTATAATCTATATATATAGTGTGTGTGTTTGCTAATATAATAATTGTTGATAGTATTTTAATTTTATGTACTTTTTTTATATATTATGTAATATTTATTGTGACGAGACTTGTATGCATTTATATGTACAAAGGATTTGAAGGCAATAAAATTATCTATCTATCTATAAAAGGGTTGGAATCTCTTGAAAATGACACGCATAAAGCATCGAAACGTTATGATCTGAAAAATGCTGTGAAAAAAAAGAAAAAAAATATTTTTAAAAGGCTGAAAACTTGGTATAATCATCATTCAACACACCAAAATTGAATGAACAAAAATAAAACTATAAGCTTTCCAGAACTTTTGTAAATGGATAGTTTAGTTTTTATCTCTGTTGATGGATAAGACAGATTGTGGATTGAAAACTATTTGGGTAGTGTACCGAATTAAAAACAAGAATTAAGAAGCTTCCTGTGACATTTGATATTCGACTGGACGGAAGGAACAACATCGGAAGATCGTACCCACCAATACTTTAACCATAGCACTAAAATTAATCTAAGATATAAACGACAGATATCTCGTGTGAGAGACACCTTAGACTATCCACTTTTTCAGAGATTTAATCCTAGCCGGGTGTCCTAGATCAACATTTACACTCATCCCTCCAAAATTCACACCATTAATACTAAATAACGTAAGAGCTAAATATCCTATATATTATTATTTGTCATATATTATTAATATTTTCGTCTTATCTTTATTTGTTGTTGTTTTAATGAATTTTTCTATTTTATTTTTGATTTTTATATTTATTTATTTATTTATTTATGTCTGTCGCCTAGCTGTATATTCTTCTTGAAATAATCTTTAATTTTTTTTGTTTTTAAGTCAAATTATTATGATTATAACTAACTAATATTATGACTATTTGGCTTTACCTCAGTAAGATATGTAATGGTACCGCAAAGATAATGCAACCACAGCAGAGAGAAGAGAGGCCCTCTCTGGTTAACAGAGACTACTCTCTAACTTAGGCAGGCTAGAGTGGGAGAACCTGTGTATATAAGCCAGTGGGAATCTATCTAGAGGATCCTCAGATTCATCATACATCGGCAGCGGGGGGGGTGCTATCTATACTCATACCCATTCATTCTATCATTTTCATTATAAGTCAGTGCAGTTTGTAACCTTAGCTACATTATATTAGTGTCTTCAATCTCGTTCATTTAATCGAACCTAATTTCTCTCCTCAACAACTCCATTATATATCTATATATATATTTTAAGAAAAATGACGCTGAATCAATGCCAAAAAAAAAAAAAAATGGCATACATTTTTTGACTACACCTGATCATTGCATCGAAAGTCACAAATAACAGCTTTCGAAGCGGCAATTTTTCGTCTATAACCCTGATCTAATCGGTCATATTTTTTGGCCTATATCTTTTCAATAACTCTAATAAATGAATCGTATATGTCACCCTCTCTCTCTCTACAGTTAATGACAGAGAATAGAGTGGAAGATTTAATGAGTGTTTACTGTTGGGAGATAGTTTTTTGAATTCAGATTTTTTTTTACTTTACTTTTTATTTCGAGGCATTTTTTTATGCCTTTATAAATTACATTTTTCTTTCTCTCTTTTTATTCATTTGCGCAAGCCAATCTGATAACATTGAATACAGATAATAATAACTTGTTGCACTTGTTGAAAGAAGATCTGGAGGCCAATGACGTTTTAGACGACGAGGGGGATTGTCCGGGAGGGTTCGAGAGGAAAGATTTCTGGCTAAAGGGTTTTTCACGGTAGGACAGTGTATTATGGAAGTTTTTATAAGAACAGTAAGCAACATCGGTCACGAATGGGATATTAAGGTCATTGTGGATTGTAAGATACGAGACAAAGTAGGGATCGTTAACAATGGCGTACAGAATTTTTGATTGAAAGGATTCACTGAATATTAGAACGCTTCGCAGAGCTACAAAGTTCTATTCCCTACGTCCAGATGAGTTTTAAGATTGAGTTGTATATTAGTCGTTTGTTTAGTAAAGTCAGTTTAGATCTGTTGTCAAGTAGTCTTTTAAGGAATCTAAAACGGTTGTTCAGTTCTTGTCGTTTCAGTCTAGTGTGAGGATTGTCTATATATAGCCCAAGGTAGCGGACAACATTAACGTGAGGAAGAGGAATTCCATTTTATTATATTGGGGCACAGGTAATTTACCTTAGAGTAAAAGTGATATTTTCACATTTTTGTTCGTTTAACTTTATTCTTCCAATTCTTAAACCATATTTCCAGGGAAGAAAGGTAGGATTGAAGATTTCTTGTTGATGTTACAGGATCTCTTGTGAACTGAAAGAATTGCAGTGTCATCTGCATAGGTAGATAGGGTGGTTTGAGGATGGGTAGGAATGTCGGCAGTGTATATTGTGTAGAGAATAGGGCTCAGCATGCTTCCCTAAAGTACTCCTGCCTCTATTGGATACATATATTTAAAATAAAAATATTATAATAATACCTGTCAACGACAGACCTTCCCCCCCACAGTTGACTAATAAAATATTCTGTAAAACGAAAGACAAATATACCGCAAAAAAAAACCTTTGATATGTGAAGCATAAGAATTTAAAGAAAAAGAAAAGAAAAAAAAGGATAAAAGCCCTGTAATTTGTCTTAATGACTCATATATTTTTTTTCAATGGGTATAAATTTAAAATTTAATTAGACACTTGTGGCAAATAAAATACAGTATTTTAAGTAAATAAAGGAATAAATATAAATAAATTTTACTAGAATAGAAAGGAAATAATGTTATATTTTTTTTTGGTTGTTGTACATAAGTGTTATAATTTATTTGATAAAAGCTCCAGGGATGAGCTGTTAAACTAATAATAAATCCCAGGAATCAGCCAGATGCTGACATTAGTCAGTAGTGAATTCAAAAGGTTATGTTTAAATACAAACAACTGCTGGCAAAGTTGCAAAAATAACTCCCATACTAAAGTATTCCTCATTAGATAAATTCTAATCTTCCTTGTTTGTTGTTGTGATGGTAATTTCAAAAATAAGTCTCACACTGACACTTTTTCACTTGATGTTTTTTTGTACTTCTGACAAAACAAAGTATCCCCAATTTTAGAAACACAGCATTGAAGTAGGGTGATAATGAATTTATGAGGTTGTCTCTTTCTCTTTTATTCACCCCTCTTTATCTGTCTGTCTGTTCTAAGCGGTGTATATCCCATTCCTCTGGGAGTATTCACTAAGAAGGAATTTACTGGGAACTGTCATGGAAGATGGAGAGTGAGGTGTGCAATGAGGCTCTAAAAAGGGGAAGATCTTTCCCCCTCACCCTTTTTTTTTTTTTTTTTTACACAATTAATCCACTGGCCGATCCGGATTTAGAGAAAGCGCTTACTGTCTATGGAACTTTGAAAGAGATACTGTAGTCAGGGAATAGCATGGTGAAGATCGTGAGCAGCAAACTGAGAATATCAGGGTATTATTTCCTTTTGTTTCCCTTTCCCTGCAACAGTTCCTTTATTTTGTATTAGCAATGGTCTTTATTTTCTGATCTCTAAATACTTTCTGTTTTTTTTTTTTAACTCTAGTTTTAACTTTTAAACTTATCCACTTGAAACAGTTTATGTATTTGTTTTTTTAGTTTCAATGTCAATAATTATTGATCCCGAATTTCTGTTTTTCGATTGCACGGGAGTGGAAAACAGTTTTACTGTAGTGGAAGTAGAAATGCAAAAATAAATAGTTTTGGAAAATTGTTTTGTGAAAATTAGATAGTTCAAATAGTGTATTTAGTGATGGGGATAGAACCAGGTATATACTACAATCAAGGTCATTTCTATTAGGGAAACAAAGGCACAAAAATCCGTTAAATTAATACAATGCGACTTGGCCAACTGTTTTGTTAGAGAGAGCATTCCTTCGGACAGTCTGCATTCTGCTTCAAAAGCCAGAACACTTGCTTCAGGAATCGCTCTCCTCTTAAACTCATGCGAGATTTACCTTTATTCTAGATAATCATCTGATTTATTATGATATAGTTGTGATATTGTAAAGAACTTAAATTTGCTTAGAGAATAATATATTTATTTTAAAAACAGTGGTGCTCTCTTGATTAATTACTAATACTTCTATCTCAAACATGCATACAAACCCTTTTACTAAACCGCTCGTGCTACTACAACATACAACACAACATCCACCCAATCATATTTCATTACTCAGAAACTGCTACTTACTATGGTTCGTTAGCAGATTCTGGTTCTGAAAGATAGAACTTACGGCAATAGGAACTGCGGCATGCTATAGGGGCATGACCCCAATAAAAATCTCATCATGTCAAGATCTTTATTCTTCATTTAAACCCCCGGACTTCATGAATAGATGGTTTAACTTTACTTAGTGGACTTACCAATTTTTAATCCTAAATTATCACTCCTTCTTTATTTATTTATTGCCATTTATTGCTATAAAATTCTGCCTTCTTTAATACAATGTAATCAATCATATTCTATTTGCGTCCCTACCAACATGCAGTGAACCAATATATTATCACACTAACATTAACCATACTTGTTTAGGGTAATTTTGTATGTAAATTGCAAGTTTAAAGAAAGTATGTCAATTTTATAATTGTATTAACTGCATTAACAGAAGAAGGTCGTGTGAGTGTCTGAAAGCGGACGGTTCTCTGGGGTTCTTTGTAATGTTCCACATAAGTCTATTTCTCTGAGAAATTTCCAAATCTGCGAGGATACTTGGGTGAATACCACCTCCTCTGATAACGAGTTTTGTATACACAGGCTTCTAAACCTTCTTTGGACGATTGCATCGTAGTCCATACCAGACGATGTTATCTCCTCCATCTTCCTACAAAATCAGCAGGATTCCTGTTCTTGACCCCCAACTTCTTCGGAAACTCCTGAGTTTACCATGCTTGAAAAATCGAGTCACAATACGAAGCCTATTCTTGCTCAGGTTGTTTGCTATACGCCTCAGATCTTTTCCGATGTTACCTGCCGCCCAGAAAGATTTAATCTGCCGACTTCTGGCTGAACAATGCTCTGTTGAATTTCCATCTCATTTCTAAGCTCTGTTTCACAAGGTTTTTGGCCTAATATGCCAGATTGTCGGCCAACTCATTGACATATACGGTAACATGTCCCGCTCACGAGTTTACATTTCTATACCATTTACAAATTGATTATATATGAATTCAGTACTTTAATGGCACTCTAATATTGGATAGAATTACAATCTAACCGATTCCGCCTGGAATAGCTGGAGAAACGGTGTGTATTGACTCCCCACCAAGTGTGGGTTCTAGGCGTATTCATTCCAGCCCCAGTACCAATCAGCGAATCTCAACCCATCTGGGATACCAACTAATCATACGTTCTCCATAATAATACTCAAGAGTGAATTCTCATTGCTCCACACTCTTCTGTTACTCAACAACCTTGTAAAGAGATTTTTGACGAACCTGTATTTCTTAATTATTTCATCCCTAAGAGGTTTCCAGATGAGAAGTGACGTGTTCCGCTTCCATTGTGCCAATTCATACTTCCCTTCCAGTATTCTCTGTGGCTATTCTAAGTTTAGCCTCCTTCCCCCCAGCCTCTCACCACCAGGTGAAAGGTGTATTATATAGGTGTGTGTGTGAGTGTGTGTGTATGTGTTATGTGTTATGGTAATGCCACATGGAAGGATTGTATTGTAGGTAATGTTGTTCTTTGGTACAAAATGGATAATGGTAGTTTAGTAGATGGTAAAAGGGGAAGTGAAGCGTTTTGTTTTGGGTCAGAAGAGATGAGAATGCTTTCAACAGAGCCAGTAGTACAGGCCACTAAGTAACATGTGTAATAAAAGTGAACCGTGACCCCCAGCAGTACACAAGTGTGTACTTGTGGCCTGGTATTGTTGTTGTTACTGGTTTATATACACTACTGAAACCTGCTGTTGGCGGCGGTACCTGAACAAGTTCTCCTCTTATTGTGCTAACTTACAACTACAAACTTATTTTCTTTCTGCATTTTTTTGTTATTGTTTCTAGTATTGACACATTATCATTACGGGATTTATTACTATATTCCAGATTCATTTTCATTGCATTGGTTTTTGCTTTTTCAACTGTACAAAACATAAAATATTATTCAGAGAAAATTGTTAATCTTGCCACTTAACAATATTAATAATAGAAAACAAAATCTGTTATAAAAATACATTTTTTTTTTTTTTTTTTTTGGGGGGGGGGTTTTTTTTTTTTTTTTTTTTTTTTTTTTGCATAGCATAAGCTATACAGCCACTGCTTTCTATTAATTTATATCGCTTTGTATAAATATTTGTTATATTTTATATTTTATAGAATTAAAAAAAGATGTTAGTGCCTCCACTACTGAAGGGTTCCCTATACAGCCAAGAATACTTTTCCAATTGAAGGGGTTTTCTATTTCCTTGTATAATATATGAAACAAATTATTTCTTGCTGATTGATGATGGGGACATATCATTGCAATATGTTCCAGAGTTTCTGTGGCTTTACAATGCACACATGCTGATGATTCAGTGATTCCAATTTTATTTAAGTATGTCCGGCACAAACCGTGGTTACTTCTTAAACGGCAGATTGTTTTACATGTTAATTTTGAGGTGGGGCGTTCCTGAAACCAGGGCCTTTTCCCTACTTTCTCTTGGATAGATTTATAAAAACTTCCCTTATTGGAATTATTGTAATTATTTTGCCATATCTTCGTTGCCCTATCTATTATTATCTCTTTTAAATCTCCGATATTCAATTTAGCATCCACAAAATTTCCATCCATTACTGCCTCCTTCGCCAGCTTATCAACTCTCTCATTACCTGTTACTCCAATATGGCCTTTCACCCAAAGGAATACTACTGTTTTACCACTTTCCCTAAGTTTTAGATAACAATTTAAAATATAGGCAAGGAGATGGTTATTAACATTTCTTAAGGAGATGTTCTGAAGGTTTCTTATTAAACTTAAACTATCTGTTAAAATTAAAATTTTGTTGATTTCCAGTGTGAGACTGTATTTAAGTGCTTCCAGAACTGCTATCAGTTCCGCGGAGTAACTGGACATATAATCGTTTAATTTGAATTTCTTAGATACATTTTTATTTGAGTGAAAAAAGGCAGCGCCAACTTTGCCGTTGATTTTAGATCCATCTGTATATATAGTATCAAAATGCATCCATTTTGTAGCCAACAGTTTTGCTATTTCCAGATTAGGATACTGGGATGCACCATCCACCAAATCTGCGGCTGAAAACATATGCAAAGGCACAGTCAGAGATTTATATTCTAAAATAAATGCCGGAAGTTTACAATTTTTATATAAATATTGGGAGAATTCTGCATTATTGATGAAGCTGTCACAAAATAATGGATAATATTTCTTTTTCTTCCAGTATGAGCTAGTTAATACTCTTAAATTTAAATTAGTTATTTTATTTACTATTGCACTCTTTATACTAGTTAATTTGATCAAATATTTTTCAGAAAGTATTTTTCTTCTTAAATTCAATGGCATTTCGCCTGATTCATTTAGTATAACGTCTATTGGGGTGCTTCTAAGATAGCCCAAACAAAGTCTAATACATCTGTATTGTATTAAGTCTATACTGTGAAGAATAGTATTATTTGCTTCTCCGTAAAATATTCCGCCATAATCCATAACTGACCTAATGCAATTTCTATAAAATAGAAGCGCGCAATTAGGATCAGCTCCCCAATTACTATTAGTAATGAACCTTAAAATGTTAACTTTTTTCTCTAATTTTTCTTTTAATTCTTTTATATGAAGGCTCCAATGTAGTTTCCTATCCAGCCACATGCCTAAGAATTTAGTTTGTTCTTTACAAGGAAATGTAGATCGCCCAAGTTCTATAGTTTCTCCAAAAGGAGATCTACGACAGCGAGAGAATGGACATACTACTGATTTTGTTGCAGAAAAGGTTAATCCATTATCAGAAGTCCAATTAGTTATACAATTAACTGCTTCCCCTAGAACTCTTTTACATTCATCCAAATTTTTACTCGAAAAATATATACATAGATCGTCAGCATACTGGAGAATAGAGACACCAGATGGTAGGCAATCTTTTAAATCTGATGTGTATATATTGAATAATACTGGGCTAAGGATGCTACCTTGCGGAAGTCCTATTTGGGCTGTTGCCGATGAGACATATTTGTTATTAACTCTAAGAGTTAAGCGCCTATTTATAATCAACTCAATAATAATTCTGCTTAATTTGGAAGGGATTCCAAGAGTGATCATTTTTCGCGCAAGTATTGTGTACTGCACAGCATCATAAGCACCAGATATGTCGAGAAAGAGAGCTATCGTGGTTTGACCAGAAGAATAAGCCAAATGGATATCGGTAGTGAGAGCCGCCAGGTTGTCGTATGTGGATTTTCCTTTTCTAAAACCAAACATATGACTGGGTAACGCTAGATTTGATTCCAGCCACCATTCTAATCTTCCTTTTATCATTCGTTCAAATGTTTTTGATACGCAGGAGGATAGGGAAATTGGACGGTAAGATGTAGATTCGCCATGTTGTTTTCCTGGTTTTAAAATTGGTAAAATAATATAATTCTTCCAAGCTTCAGGAACATTTTCATCAGACCAAATACGATTAAATATATTTAATAGTTGGATCTGAGTTACGCTAGGAAGATTTTTAATCATTTTATAATGAATTTCATCCATTCCGGGAGCAGTATTTTCTGTTGATCTTATTGCCATTTTGAGTTCTGGTAGCTTAAATTTATCTGTTAGGAAATGATTATCGACCTCATTTACCTCACTAGGGATGTAATTCTGAACAAAAGGAGGAGCCAGTTTATTTAAAAATTCCTCACACCAATCTCCTTCAACTAAGGGGGGTCTGTTATTTACTTTTCTATTGTTAATGCAACGTATTTGTTCCCATATCCTTTTAACTGGGGTATCTTTGGACAAGATAAACAGAATTCTTTCCAAGCGTTAGTCTTCTTTTCCTTGACCAATTTTTTAAATTTGGCGTCTGCTTTTTTATAAGCTATCCAATTTACTGAATTAGGAAGTTCTTTATATTTTTTAAACATGAGCTTTCTATCATTTTGGAATGTATTGCACTCATTGTCCCACCACCTATGACTAAATGTACTTTTTTTGACGGCACTATGTTTCGGAATCGATATTTCGCACGCCCTTTCCAGTTTATTTATAAATGATTTATACTCTTCACCTTCATCTGAGTGAACTGTTGTATCATTTGTTAGGCAATCGTTGAATTCTTCCCAGTTGGCTTTTTTTAAATTCCATTTTGGTCTGTACCTACTAACCACTTGTGCTAGTGTCGCATTACTAGTTAACAGTATAGGATAATGATTAGAGCCCATAGGATCTGATAGAACCCTCCATTCGAAAAAATCTGCCAAATCTGAAGAACAGGTGGTGATATCAACAGCGGAATTCCCTGACTGTGTTAAGTTATTCACATAAGTGGGCGAGCCATCATTTAAAATAATCAGCTTATTATTTTCTATCGCCGTTAATAGATTATTACCTTTGCTGTCACAATGATCACAACCCCAAGCAAAATGGTGTGAGTTAAAATCCCCTGCTAAAATGATTGGATATGAAAAACTGTTAATAAATCTGTCCCATTCCCTACAATGAATATTATTCTGAGGGACACTATAAACGGAAACTATGTTAATATTTTTATTGCTATTAGGATCTTTTATAGACAAAGCAACTGACATTAATTCATTTATTTTATAATAACTGGAAACTTCCTTATAAAGGATATTATTTTTTATTAGTACGGCTACTCCTGCTTTACCGTCCATTCTATCTTCTCTGACTATATTATAGCCTGGAAAATTTACATATACATTCGGTTTAAACCAAGTTTCGGAAATAATGGCTAGATCTGCGTTTTTAGATCTTAAAAAATACTCTAGACTAATTTGATTGGCAATGGCTGAACGAGTATTCCATTGGATGATATTCATATTTGATTAGCAGGGAAAAATAAAATAAAATAATTAAAAAATTGCAGATATAACATGTATTAAATTTATTTTTATGAGTTAGCAACAAATAAATATAATATTGAAGGTAAAAACATAATTTTGTATAGCGAGCTCTGATATTCGGCCAAGTAAATAAGACCAATAGTAACAAGAGCTCATAGCTAAACATTAACAGATTGTAACAATACAAAAGTATGTTACCTCTGTTCAGCTTTATGGGCTAATATACTATTCATGTTATAAAATTTTCTAATAATTTGTAAAATGCGTAATTTTATCTTCTATAATTGAAGTTATTTCGTCTTCTCTTAATTCTAAGGTATTGATATTTTTTTTTAAATTTATTACTGATAGGAGAGAAACTTCACAAACGTTATCCATTTTTCAATACAGTTTTCTGATTTTCTAAAGATTGATGAGAAACATGCGGATTGGAAGTTATTGGTGTGATTTTGTGAAATTTAATTTCGTAATTTTTTAACACTTCCTGATGTTCTTTCATAATTTCCCCTGGTGGGGTAACAGGCCTAGCTCTCTTTGGCGGTCTACTTGAATAAGAAATTGGGGGAAAATGACGGTTTTCTTTTAAATCAGGCACAGTATTAGTTAAAACACTTCTAAAAGTTTTACCACAAATTCTTTCTTTGGCCTCTATGAAAGTAAGGTTCTCGGCGTTCATAATCACTCTAATAGACTTCTGTTTAGATGATTCAGGGCATTTTTTTGCGTCCAGGGAACTGTGACTACCCTTACAATGTATGCATTTTTCCAAAGTCGAGCTTTGACATTCCTTAATATCATGCCCTTCACCACATTTTGAACAACGAACTGAACCCTTACACTGCTTACTCATATGCCCATACCTTAAACATTTGAAACATTGGGGATTTCGGGGAATATACTGTTCAACAGGACAGCGAACATGATGTAAAATTACATTATTAGGTAAATTTAAACCTCTAAACGTAATCAAAACTGTCTGAGTCGCTAACAACTCAAAGCTTCCCTCTCGAGTTTTTTCTTTTCTATAAAATCTTTTAGCTTTTATAATATTTATATTTCTAATATCTGTTGAGGCCTCATTAACTATATCCTCTTCAGATAAATCCAGAAATACTCCACGAATTATCCCTTGCTTTTCTAAAAGAAAATTTGGGATATATGCGATTAGTTGTTTTTCCTTTAAAACTGACGATTGTAGTAATGAATTGGCTTTTTCTCTATTACTAAGTTCTATTTTGACTCTGTTTCGCCCAATAGATTTGATTTGAGTTATACTACCTTCCAAATCTGAAATTTCTTTGTTAAACAATCTACCCAAACTCATAGGATGCAATCGCCCCAAACTTTTTGTTGCATCGCTTGACTCAATAAATACATAATAAGGCCCAATATCAATATGTTCGTATAAACGAACTGGTTTCTGTTCTAAATTTCCATTATTCTCAGCTTCCATTATCATATTATTATCATTATTTACCTTTTCGTCTTTATTTATACATGTATTCCCTTTTTTTTCTACTTTTGGAGTCTTTTTCAACCCTTCCTTATCAGGGGGGATACCCCTCGCGTCCTCAGAGTCACTCATATTTCATTTAACGAAAAAAAAAAACGAAAAAAATTTAGTAAGAAAAGAAAAAAAAATAAATAAATAAAATAAAGTAGAACAAAATTATATAAAATTTATTCCTCAACAAGAAAAACACTAAAAAAATAGAAAAATGAAAAAAGAAACTTTTGAAACTTAATAAAATATAACTAAAAACCGATCGCTGTCAAACTAAGAACAAGTTGTGAATACTGGCAATAGCGGAATTGACCTTTATACACGTCTTACCTCTACGG